>CM034361.1:28781227-28906495 GCA_019925275.1 Mytilus edulis | reverse complement strand
AAATCTCAAATTTTTCATTCTTCTAATGAACTCAAAATCGTCAACTTTTTTTCAGTCTTTTTTAAATCCCTGCAACTGCGCAGAAATCTACTTTGTTTTCCGGTCTTTTTTGCATGAGACTTTAAATAAAATATATATTATCAGTGGAGTAAAATATAAGAAGGAACTCAATACCAATATTAATTAAAAGAAGTACTCCTTTGTACTAAAAAAATAGTATCGTTAAAAGTTATTTAATAAGGTATAGGTCTACAATGGTTCACAATAATTGAATAATGCAAAGGGGGATCCAGCGGTGTGGGGAAAATTCGGTTGATTATATAGGGAATCAATGAAGCATAACTGGAGCATTGTAGACCTATACCTTATCAAATAACTTTTAATGGTACTATTTTTTTAGTACAAAGGAGTACTTCTTTTCATATCAATTGTACCATTCAGGTTTCATCCGTACTTTTTTACATAAGCAAATGCTTATACCAAGTCAGAAATATGACTGTTTTTATCCATTCCTTTGATGAGTTTGAGATTTTCATTTTCCAATTGGATTACACTCTGACTTTCCATTTTGAATTTTCTTCAGAGTTTGGTACTTTTGTTATTTAATTTTTACATAACTTTACAGCACATTTCAGTCAGTATGTAGCTAATGGTAATATCTTTGGTTAGCTTGCTTGTTCTATTCTATTCTATTCAGTGGTTCTCTAAGAGAAGTCATTTGTATGCATTTCCCATAGGGTCCTATGTTAAACTAAGTCCCCTGCTGGCAGCCATCTTGGAAGATGGATGGACTACAAAGTAACAACACTTGGTCAGCACCTTGTGAGGAACATTCATACTATGTTTTGTTTCATTCCATTCAGTGGTTCTATAAAAGAAGTCATTTGTATGCATTTCCCATAGGGTCCTATGTTAAACTTAGTCCCCCGTTAGCGGCCATCTTGGATAATGGATCGGCTACAAAGTAACAACACTTGGTCAACACCTCGTAAGGAACATTCATGCTATTTTTTGCTTCATTCTATTCAGTGGTTATAAGTCATTTGTATGAATTTTCCATAGGGTCCTATGTTAAACTAAGTCCCCAGCTGGCGGCCATCTTGGATGATGGATTGACTACAAAGTAACAACACTTAATCAGTACCTCAAAAGGAACATTCATGCTATATTTGGTTTCATTCCATTCAGTGGTTCTCTAAAAGAAGTCATTTGTATGCATTTCCCATAGGGTCCCATGTTAAACTAAGTCCCCCCAGCTGGCGGCCATCTTGGATGATGGATCTGCTACAAAGTAAAAAACACTTGGTCAGTACTTCATAAGGAACATTCATATTATGTTTGGTTTCATTCCATTTAGTGGTTCTCTAAAAGAAGTCATTTGTATGCATTTTCCTTAGGGTCCAATGTTAAACTAAGTCCCCACTGGCGGCCATCTTGGATGATGGATCTGCTACAAAGTAACAACACTTGGTCAGTACTTCATAAGGAACATTCATATTATGTTTGGTTTCATTCCATTCAGTGGTTCTCTAAAAGAAGTCATGTGTATGCATTTTCCATAGGGTCCTATGTTAAACTAAGTCCCCCGCTGGCGGCCATCTTGGATGATGGATCAGCTACAAAGTAACAACACTTGGTCAGCACCTTATAAGGAACATTCATGTCATGTTTGGTTTCATTCCATTCAGTGGTTCTCTAGAAGAAGTTCAAAATGTAAAATGTTAACGACGACGACGACGGACGAACGCATTTAATGGTGAGAAAAGCTCACTTGGCCCTTACGGGCTAGTGAGCTAACTAGGGGTTATCCCCGACAAAAATATACCATGGAGGGAAACCCCTGTTTATTACTCAATTGGTGAAAAGTTATCATGTTTTTTGTATTGATTTTAAAATTAGTTAATTAGCTTTCAATTAAAAGGTTGAATGATTGAATAATCTGTAAAATTTATTAACTTTACATAGTTTTGAGGAGACAACATGTAAACAACTGTTTTTTTTTGCATGAAATTGAAACTTTATTTGCAGCCATGTTAGACTCTTTTCGTTTGAGAAACCGTCCCTGATACAAATTTTTTATTTAAGGCCAGGTAAATACACTACAAATTTCATCAGTTTGATATGTAAAATGTGCATGGATCATGTCTTCATGGTTTGCAATGACCTGGTTTCAAGTTTTTTATGTCAAATTGGAACTTTTTTCCCCCATTGTCATTGAGAATATTTTAAATATATTAATAGTGACACATTGATTTTATTTGCATTATAAATAGAGAACATTCTGTTAGTCAGAATCTTGTTATACAAGTTATCTTTTTTAATCAGTCCACAACTAAGGGTTCATTAAAGCATGTTTCCTTTAAAATTGCAGTCTAGAAAAAACTGTTAGTTCCCCTTAATTTGGAAAATATGATAAAGTGATGTTTTCGCATGAAATGTTACGGAATGGAGTAAATCATTCTGATAATTTTTACGTGGTTATATCTTTATTAAAATCCCCATTTGGTTATTTAATAAATATTACAGTTTGTACCATAGAAGAGAAATACAAAACCAACTCTGCAACAATATTGAAGGTTTTTTCATCTTTTTGTGAATCATGATATTTCATTCAATGTTCTATAATATTTGGAACATAGTTGCACATAGCAAAGTGTAGATTTTTTCCTTGACTGTACATCTTGATCTGTGTGACTAAATTTAATTCATATATTATTATTTGGTATCTTTTAAAGTCATAAAGTAATGCCATTCCTATTAGTAATCACTAATATCCATATTTTTCAATCAGTTAACTTAGTTCAATAATACTAGGGCACCAAATATATTTCAAGTAATGTATTCATGCTTATTTCAATAGTTTGATGTACTTTTATTCAAAAGAACCCTATTTTATGTTTATTTTCATTCTTAATTTATGAAAATGGGATCAGGAATTTTCATGGGTTTGTTAAACTGTTTGCGCCACTTGGCATGATGCCAGTAACCCGACATGAAAAAAGAGCTTTAATTTTCATTTGTGGTTCAATCCTTAAAGTCAGGTTCATTTGAATCGGTTAATAGTGTACAGATTAGAAAGCTAAGAAATTTACATATGATCGCAATAAGTTTTGCCTTAAGGGTGCTATAAACGTTTCGGATAAGAAAAACTAGGGGTTATTCCCCGACTAAAAATAACCATGGAGGGAAACCCTGTTTATTTACTCAATTGGTGAAAAAGTATCATGTTTTTTGTATTTGATTGTAAAAATTAGTTAATTAGCTTTCAATTAAAACAGGTTGAATGATTGAAATAATTTTAAAAATTATATTAACTTTACATGTTTTGAGGGGAGACAACACTGTAAACAACCTGTTTTTTTTTGGCAGTGAAAATTGAAAACTTATTTGCAGCCACTGTAGCTCTTTTCGGAGCAGGAAACCGTCCCCTGAAACAAGATTTTTCTGAAAGGCCAGGTAAAAACCTACAAATTTCATACAGTTTTGATTATGTAAAATGTGCATGGATCATGTCTTCATGGGTGTGCACATGACCTGGTTTCAAGTTTTTTATGTTCAAATTGGACCTTTTTTCCCCCATGTTCATTGGATGGAATATTTTTAATATATTAAAAGTACACATTATTTTTATTTCATTATAAACTAGAGAACATTCTGATTCCAGTGATATCTAGTTTTATACAAGTATCTTTATTAATCAGTCCACAACTAAGGGTCACTTATGCATGGTCCCTTAAAATGTGACGTCGTAGAAAAAAACTGTTGATTGCACCCTTAAAGGGACAAATATATATTATAGTGATGTTTTCGCATAGAAATGTGTACGCGAATGGAGTAAAACAATTCTGAAAAATGTTGTACGGCATGTATACTTTAATTTAAAAGCATCAGTTTGGTATATTTAATGCAATATTACAGATTTGTACATAGCAACCAGAAATAAGAAAACCAGACTCTGCACAAATATTGAAGTTTTTTTCATCTTTTGTGACATCATGATATTTTATTCAATGTCTCATATATTTGGAACCATAAGTTGCACATGCAAAGTGTAGATTTTTTCTACTTTGACCTGTACTTCTGATCTGTGTGACATAAATTTTAATTCATTATATTATATATTTGGTACTTTTTAAAGTCATAAAAGTACAAGTGCCATTCCTAAGAAAAACACTATTTCCATATTTTTCTCAACTCAGCTATAACTTAGTTCAAATAATACTAGGGACAAAATATATTTCAAGTAACTGTATTCATGCTTATTTCATAGTTTTTATTCTATTTATTCAAAAGAAACCCTATTTTATGATTTATTTTCATTGTAAAACTGATGAAATGGGATACAGGAAATGTTTGGAGTTTGCTGGTTAAACTGTTTGCCACTGGCCAATATGCCAGTACTACCCGACATGAAAAAAGAGCTGTATTTTCACTATTCGTGGTCACAATCCTTAAAGTCAGACATCATTTGAATCGGTATAGTGTACAGATTCAGAAAAGCTAAGAAATTTTAATATATGATCGCATATAAAGTTTTGCCTTAAGGGTGCTATAAACAGTTTCGTATAAAAAAAACTAGGGGTTATTCCCCGACTAAAAATAAACCATGGAGGGAAACCCCTGTTTATTTACTCAATTGGTGAAAAAGTATCATGTTTTTTTGTATTTGATTGTAAAAATTAGTTAATTAGCTTTCAATTAAAACAGGTTGAATGATTGAAATAATTTTAAAAATTATATTAACTTTACATGTTTTGAGGGGAGACAACACTGTAAACAACCTGTTTTTTTGGCAGTGAAAATTGAAAACTTATTTGCAGCCACTGTAGCTCTTTTCGGAGCAGGAAACCGTCCCCTGAAACAAGATTTTTCTGAAAGGCCAGGTAAAAACCTACAAATTTCATACAGTTTTGATTATGTAAAATGTGCATGGATCATGTCTTCATGGGTGTGCACATGACCTGGTTTCAAGTTTTTTATGTTCAAATTGGACCTTTTTTCCCCCATGTTCATTGGATGGAATATTTTTAATATATTAAAAGTACACATTATTTTTATTTCATTATAAACTAGAGAACATTCTGATTCCAGTGATATCTAGTTTTATACAAGTATCTTTATTAATCAGTCCACAACTAAGGGTCACTTATGCATGGTCCCTTAAAATGTGACGTCGTAGAAAAAAACTGTTGATTGCACCCATAAGAGGAGAACAACGACACAACATTAAAATGTAACATACACAGAAACGGACTAAGCATTAGACTAAATCCGATGAGAATAACAAATATAACATATATGAATATTGGATAGAAAAGTACCTTGACACGTCTTATAGTAATGTGAATTCACACTCAAATATAAGAGAAAACAAACGACACAACTACTAGGCACGATTACTGACAAATGTAATCGATTAACAATTGATTACATGAAGGTATATTGTGCAATCGATTATTAATCGATTACACAGATTTTTGGATGTAATCGACTGCAATCGATTACTTTATCAAAAGTAATGTACATTACTTTTCGATTACTATTAATCAGTCTATGGAAGAAGTGATTCGTTAAAAACTTTTCTAATATCAACGAGCGATATTGTCTTATATCAACGAGTTGCATTGTGGGAAATTTCAGACGAATGTTAGCATTTGTACGAAGAAAGTAACACTGGACACTTTAAATTTGCAAAACACTCATTCGCAAATCCGCCGCCGCCTCAAATAAGAGCTACAGTATCATGTATATAACCAAAATGTGCGGAATTACATGGGATTCAATAATTTCATTAGTTTTCTACTGTTACTATTATATTTATTTTGCTATTTGATTTATAAAAACATGGGATTTTCAATATCCCATGGGACAGGGCAAAATCCCATGGGATTTACCATTATCCCATGGGATTTTGGTTAAATCCCATGGGATTTTTTTTGGTCCCATGGGATAATTGTAGTCCCATGGGATATTTGTTGTCCCATGGGACAAAAAAAATCCCATGGGATTATTATTATCCCATGGGATTTTTAATATCCCATGGGACAAAATAAAATCCTATGGGATTCAAATTATAAATATATAGATATAAATATACAGTAATGTGTATGTTACAATGTATTCTATTTGGTAGTAAATTGCTATAAGATGAATCTTTTTAATTGAATATCTTTTTTCTTTGGAAATGTTAATTCAACATATTGTTCTATAACTGTTCAAAACTAAACTTTTAAACAACAAAGTAGATAATGTAAGTATCAATATATGTTTATTTATGAATTATAGAAAACTTTCTTGAAACACTATTATTTACCATTTGAAATCAATGAAAAACTCTAATATAAGGCTGAACATACAAGTACTGTAAATTCAGAAATTGTGTGCATTTATTATTGGATTTTTGTCATTTAAGACTAAAATGAGATTTTAATTTTTTACGATTTTGTGATCAGTTTAATTCAAATAAAATATTTCTAAATGGGAGTTTAAATTATTGCGTTTACAACTGTGCTGCATTTTTTGCAAATATAAACCCTCACAATAATTCTTGAATTTACAGTAGCTATTTAAGTAAATCTATTTTTTTCACAAAATCTCTCCACACAAAACATTAATAGTTTCTTATCATCCAGCATTGTGTGATCTTATAGTCCACTTTTTGGTCATTCAGCACAGAACATTGACATTATTGTGGTGGTTTCAATATCTTTTGGTATTTAAAAGAACTTCAAATCATTGACTGAGTGATGAAAATAATAGCTGATCCAACTTTTGTCTTTGAATTTATTTTGGTCTTGTTTCTATGTTTTCTCCATTTATTCTAGGTAATGAATTTCAATCCTTCTGAAAAAGAACCAATAAAATCTGAAGTATTATATAAAATATTTTGCATACATGTAGCAATAATATGATTTTTAATAAAAATACTATGCAGTATGGATTTTACTGATTGTTAAAGGTTGTCCAGTGTCATCAGTTGCAAACCTCTTACATCCTTTGGTCTCTGATGGAGAGTTGTCAAATTAGAATATACCACATCTTTCTATTCTAATACTACCGGTATATAACAATCAATTAATTTATTCTTCTTTATAACATTTGGGTATTTTCCCAAGTTATATATATCATATATATATAAAGATCAATGTTAAAACTTTAGGCAATTATAAGAACATATTCCATTATTCACTAGAATTTTCAATATATTATACAAAATGCAGACAACAGAAACAATATATCTTTAAGCTTTTGAAGTTCTGACAGAGTTCAATTTGTGTTTTATTTCAATATAAAAATACCTTGAAATCTTCGGACATATTGGAAGTTATAACATTGATACAAAAAAATATATTGTTTTATCCTTATTTTTTGTGTTGTTGGCTTGCTGTCTCATTTTACAGTTATACATACATCAATAATCTTCTTCTTTATTAAAAGTAAATATGGGATATTTTTTATTTTTATAATCTGAAAACATTATATTTCTATCGAATAACTTATTACCAAGTTCACAAACACCAACGTGTTTGTCAGATACTTATTTTAAGACATGTATAAATGTTCCAGACCATATAAGTATTTGGACCGTACGTTTACGGTCCGAAACATATAAGTATACTCTTACAGTCCGACCATATGCATACAATCAGACCATTTGAGTATACCCGGTACTTGTACTGTCTAATACCAGAGCTCAACCAAACATGTATTTTTATTTCTACTGCAATTAAACTTTTTGTATTAATCTATTAAAGATTTCAGTTATGTTGATCTGTAATGTATATTTGTTTCTAATAAACTTGACCAACTTCTTAAAATTGGGCAGACTGTACGCGTAGTCTAAATACTCATATGTTCTTGAACATAAACATGATTAACAAGCATTCGACAGGATGTCATGCTAAAATCCCTTAATATTAGTACTAAATTTTGAGTATATATATGTAAATCCACAGGCTACTTACTGAAATTTATGGCAAACACTCACCAAAAAATTAAAGAGGATACGATTTAGAGGAAGGACTGGACAGATGAATGCACAAACACTATTAAAACAGAGCATAAAACTTACCAAAAACAAGATGTTTTACATTTATCCTTCAGAATCAGGAAAATTGAAAATTTTTTTTTTCTTTCTCTGCTGTCCATGCTATAAACTTTAAATTCATTCATGCAAAATATGAAAATCTGCAAAAGTAGGACCTTGAACCTCAGCTTATCCACATTTTGACTTTTGAGCTGCATATTTTTTTTTCTTTTCATCTTGCTGACAATCTACATGATCTAAACATAAAAAAATGATAAAAACATAATTCTAGATTAACTTTGTGTTTTTATTTTTGTTGATACAAACAATTTTTCCCAGCTTAAAAGGAAAACATCATCACAAAAAAGGAGGTCATACTAACCTCCAAAATATTTAAACAAACCAAAATTATTACTTGATTAAGATCTTGTCATAAATTAATAGCATTGATACTCTTATTTTTGAAGACCATATATATATATGTCTTTTGCATACTTATATTCCTTTGTACAACAATATGCATATTAAGATTGATTCCGCGGACCTAAATGTTAAATTAGCATGATTAATTTTACAGTTTCTCAGCTCCATGTGTACAATATGAGAGTATCTTGCAATACTGTATATTCTGATATTCAGAACATATTGTGAGGTTTTTATTATTTGCAAATAAGAGCTGTATATCATTCTCATTTCTGAGACATATTTATGAACTGAAGACCAGTGCCAAAATTTCCTCGCTGCATTGAAGACCCATAGGTGACCTTCGGTCGTTGTCTGCTCTTTGGTTGTGACGTGTTGTTGTCTCATTGACAAATTCCCAGTTTCTACTTCCCATTTTATAACATGTATGCAGATTTTTCGTAAATTACAATAATCAATCACACAATTCTGTCCATTATTTATTTGTTATTGAAAATAAGCAAAAATAAATGCACACAAAATTTAACATTGTTAATAAAGGCTTTTTTTAAAATTCAAAACAGTTGCCTACACCTTTAATTTCCTTGTTTGATTTATTTCATATTTTTAAAGCCTTAATAGCTAGCTAGATGGTATGCCTGGATGGATCCAGCCATTTTATAAAGGGGGTTCCCTGTTCCCAACCCAAAATTTAGGAGGGGTGATTCCAACTATATGTTCCCATTCAAATGCATTGATTGTCCAAAAAAAAGGGGGGGTTCCAAGTTGAACTTCCAACCCCTAGAATCCTCCCCCTGTGATCCGGAATTTTTTTCACTTAACCACTGGGGATCTCAACCATTTAAAAGTTTTTCAAACATGTGAGGGTGGGGTTACCCCCCCCCCCCCCATGGACTCTCCCTATATTTCATTTGATGTGTTTTATTGTTCCATACAAGAATATATATGGTTTAGGGGTGGGGATCTTGACCGTTTACAAGATAATAGCACATTCTCAAATTGAACGGGATGGGGTGACCCCCAGGGACTTCCTTTTAATTTTAATTGATTTGTTTTATTGTCCTATTCAAGAATATATATGGTTTAAATTAGGGGTGGGGATCTGGACCGTTTACAAGATAATAGCACATTCTCAAATTGAACAGGGATGGGTGACCCCCAGGGACTAACCTTTAATTTTAATTGATTTGTTTTATAATCCCATTCAAGAATATATATGGTTTAGGGGTGGGGATCTAAACCGTTTACAAGATAATAGCACATTCTCTAATTGAACGGGGTGGGGTGACCCCCAGGGACTTCTCTTTAATTTAAATTGATTCGTTTTATTGTCCCATTTAAGAATATAAATGGTTTAGGGGTGGGGATCTAAACCGTTTACAAGATAATAGCATATTCTCAAATTGAAGGGGGTGGGGATTACCCCCGAGGGACTCACCCGCCCTTCTTTCTTCACCCAAAAATACCTGATCACAACCCCCCCCCCCTTCCTCATTTCAATCACCCTGATATGATCTGATATAAATTTTAATAGTTTTATCACTTACAATAGGAATTAATTCAGGCGCGGATCCAGAGGGGGGGTTCCGGGGGTTGGAATCCCCCTTTTTTTGGACGATCAATGCATTTGAATGGGGACCTGTAATTGGAACCCCCCCCCCTTTTGTCCTGGGTTAGGAACCCCCCTTTTTAAAATGGCTGGATCCGCCCCTGTAATTCTAGTCCGACGGTCAAATATATGAATAAATTGATTTAACCTTTATACCATTAATATCAACATATTTCATTTTTTGATAAAGAAGGACAAAAGTTTTCTATGGGTAGAAATTGATAGCTGCTAATTTGGGAAGCTTTCGTTTTTTTTTATCACCCTCGTTGTTTTCGGACTAACGATTTAGGCCTGTGGTGGATAATAGTGTGCGTGAATTAATTTTCTATACCTTCTTAATTAATATTTTCAAATACTGACGGCAAGTGTTGTAATGTATCAGTGTCTTATTTGAGACCAACTTGCTATTTACATGTGCGATAGAAAATGCAGGGGAAGGAAACTTGTCAATTGTGTTTATTTTTAATCCAAAATAAAATAAGCCGCCGTAAAATTAACCTTGGGTATAAAATTCCTCAAATTGATGCAAGAGGCTTCCTTTTTTTAAGCTATATTTTTAATGACTTACACTTTTTACCATTATTCTCTTTCTTTCACTATTCTTTATTCCTTTTTTTTTTCTTTGCCCGTTATTCTCTATACTCTCTTGAGGACAGGGGGGTACCCTTCTCCCTTCTCCCATCCTCTTCTCCTTTCTCCTACCCCCGTTCTCCTTTCTCCATTAGAATAAAACATCTCCTTTTGAGATATTTTTTCTTGAAATATTAGAAAAAATTTTAAAAGGAGAGATATTTTATTTTTTCTCCTTTCTCCAACTTTTTCTCCTTTCTCCCAGCCTTCCTCTCCTTTCTCCTATCCCCTTTCTCCTTTCTCCCACCCCCTTTCTCCTTTCTCCTACCCCCTTTCTCCCTGTCTCCCTTATCCCTGTCCTCCTCCTCTCTTATGTGGACTTTCGGTGGTTTATTTTTTTAGTTCTGTGATAAGTCAATATTTCATGCAGGTTCATGAAATAATGGTTTAATTTATGCATATCAGCCAAGATTGTGCTAGGAATTTTAATAAACAATTCAACACCACACGTTTATGTGAATTTGATTAAAATCGATGAACATGAATTTGACAGCTAGTGACCCTTTTACAGGTAAAATTCAATTAACAAATTCTGACCTACTGGCATTCAACACCAAATTACCTACTTGCTGTATATTGATAAATGTGATTGTATGTCAATACCTCAACATCGTGAATACGCCATGTGAGGTGTTATGTGTGCTACGGGGTCACTGGTGGCGCCTTCAAAACAGAAAATCCAAGTAAAAAAGTGTGGAATTTTGTTGTTGAAAATTTAAGTTGTAAATTCCTGAAAAATGTACTTAATTCCGTTCAACTGCTAACATGTAAGTTCGATACGAAAATAGGATAAAAAGCATCCGAAAAATTTGTGATCAGTAATTATTATTCGAATAAATGAAGAGCAATGGGTAAAAAAAAAAACTGAAGAAGAAAAGTAAAAAGTAAAAGAAAGTCGTTGAATTAATTATTTAATTATTTTACAATTGTTTAAATATATGAGAGAATGTTTTAGGCAAATTGTCTTTATTTACAGATAAATGTATTTAAGTTCAGGAAATGAATTATTCTTCTGGCGGCTTTAAATAATTTTTTTATCAATAACTTAAACACAAGGAGACATTTTTGACCTTTGACAGCATGAACCGCAGTCAATTAGCAAACACAAAATCGTTTACAAATAAATTTTATAGAGGAAAAAAAGGGGGGGGGGGGGGTAATACGCTCACATACTTCTAAAAAGATTTGCATATGAAAGCTCTCTTAAGATAATTTTAAATTATTTCAGGAGTTTTGAAAAAAGAATATATATATATATATATACAGTTTAATTTTCGACGTCTATACTGTTACAAAAAAAAGGTGATTCTTTTTAAAGATTTGGTACTTCAGATTCGACTCAAAATTTCTTTTTGAATTGTTAGATGGCAAACTATTTAGGATAAGATTGTATCTGTTCTTTAAGTAATTATGGTGATATTGGCGACGAGATATTATAGCAAGGGCTTGTACACAATTATTAAGATCTCCAAGCGGGCCAAATTGTACATCGAAAAAGATTTATATTTCTAAACGTTTTTAAATGATATAACTTGAATAGAAAATTTCCCAACTATGTGAAGATTTTTTATATTTCTAAACGTCTTCAATTATTACATACCAAAGAAAAATTTATTTAGGATATCCATATAATTTTATATTTTTTTTCCAAGTAAACTGTTTTTTGTAAAGTTTACTTCTATGTGTTTATAACCATCAACAGAGACACATTCTCTGCCATCACCAATCAGACCTAATCATTAAAGATCAATTGACAAAATTCAAATGATGATTGGTATTGAATATGATCATCGGTCATCCGTGACGTATTCTAAAATCCCAAATAACGGCGTATGTCGATAGATAGTTCATTAATTATCGTCTCGCCATTTAATTTCACCAGGGGGTTGATGCAATGAAGGACTTTATAAAACCATGTACATGTACTTATTAATATTTCTTTAACAAATTACAAAAACGTTTAGTGTAAAAATCATCGATTTATAAATGTCTCTTAAAAAATATATTTGCAGGTTTTGGCATTTTTGTAAATAACATTAATGTTAAATTGCATCCCAATGCAAAACACAGGTGACAGCCGATTCAAACTTCAATAACTTCTTTAAAGTTGGTTTTATTTTATCAGAGACATATAATACATGTAATATGTGTCTCAATACATGTATTTATGTCTCAATACATGTATTTATGTCTCAATACATGTATTTATGTCTCAATACATGTATTTATGTCTCAATACATGTATTTATGTCTCAAATTTTATCAAAACAAAAATTACAAGATTATGAAATAAGTTATGAATCGAATGAATACCCTCAACACTAAAATACATGTCCTAAGTGACATTTTATGTCTTGCGTGCACTGAGGAGATCCTTAACGGTTTTTAGACGTACCATTATTATTTATGCATATATTTGAAGCATTCTGTACATAATAGGTATTTATATGTGTGTATCAGACAAAATGACTTCCCAATTAGCAGAGGCGGATTTACGTTTTTTTCCAGCCCCCACCCCCCACACACTAATCTTGGAAAATGGGAGATTATATAGGGAATCACTGAAGCATGACTGGAAGGGACCCCCTCTTATAATTAGGCAGTCAATGGGTCCCCACTTATGAAAATTTCTGGAGCAACCACTGCTTAGTTCTAGTTATCTAATTTAGTCCTAGTGTGAAATATTAACCAATAGGAATTGGTCTTTTTAAACATTTCTACATAGGCCTACATGTATACGTTTTGTCAAGGGTTGGTTCATTACCGACCGTGCAAGGGCTGTATGGCCAGTCAAGGTCGTTAAAAACTTCCATTTGATGGTTCATGCAATATTGAAATTATGTTCACTCAATGAGCAGTTACTATAGTTACTGAAGTTGATATTTGCTACTTTTCTTCTTTATTTAATTCATATAATTTTTGATTTTTTTCTTCGAAAAATTTGTGGTGTTGAAATAGGGAATAGACACAGATACCTAAGCACATTTAACAAAAGAAATTTTGTGTAATGTCATCAATCTGTATTACACGTAGACAGGATGTTCTCTTGAAAACTTTACGTTATACACACCGGAGAGTACACGCACTGTCGTAATGGAAAATTACTGTATGTTATATAATTACCTGTAATCAGCTTTGCAACAAATCAGTTGACTGACCATGTCATTACAGTTCAAACAGATTTTCCTCAAATCAAAATGGAATATATATATATTCATTTTTATATCTTTAAAATTTAAAACTTTAAAAAGTACACTTTGACAAAATTATGAAATATAACGAATTGAACAATTTAAAATAGTTTAAGATATATAATTTTACAACGATCCTAAAAATATCCAAACAAACGATAAATCTAACGATATGAACCAATAGACGCAGTTTTATATTATAAGACTGACACACACCAGTTTGCTATCTCAGTGTGCTGGGCCAGGGTGCTGGGTGAGGTGTTGGAACTTGATATACATGTATCATTAAGTTACAGTTCTGTTAAGATTTGACTGTCTTTTTACAGGGAATTTCTATTCTTACTGTTAACAGTTAGTATATACTATTCCTGGCTTAGAATGATTCTCTGCTCAGCAACTGATGCGTAATTAGCATTTTATTCAAATATCTTGTAGCAGTAAAAAAACACAAATTGATGTATTTTTCAAATAGCTTTATTCAGCTTAATAATTATAGCGAAAAACAGCGAACATGGGGAAATAAAATGTTTTTAGTAGCCTTATTATTAAATCTAGCGAGTGTGATCAAATAAAGAGGTTCGCCGTAATACTTGGAAAATCTTATCTGATTCAGGATCAATTCATCGGTTACACTCCCCTATCACCAGTGATTCTTTGTTTTTAGCTGACATTCTTAAAAAAGGTGTGTAAGTGTTGACTCGCAATTTGCATGATTAATAACAGATATCGACTCGTTACCCGGACTACTGCAAAAATAATTATTTCGTTAACTGATTTAGATGGAAGGTAAACGGGGACAGTAAGTCGCAGGACAAAAAGTCATAGGACATAAAGACTAAAGTCACAAATTTGATAGGACAAAAAGTCACAGGACAAAAAGTCACAAACAAATTGTTGACAAATGGTTTGAATATATATATGAAAAAGATCTTGAAATATTTTCTTTTTATTACATATAATCATTTTTAATTTAAGGAAATTGCTCATATTTAGCTTGATAAACATGATAAATGGAAATGATATTAGATTTTAATCTTGCAAAGGATATATTTATGGGGCCATATTTATTGGCAAATTGAAGCCATTTAAGTAGCAAGCCACTTTGACATTTTCTTTTCATAACAATTATTTGATTATTATTGATATTTATTGAAAAATTTTAATTACTAAGTTGCTTTTTATATCATGTATATAAAACTTCAACAAGAAGTTCAAGAAAAATACAAAAAAAAAGTGTTTTCTTGTTCAAAGAAAAATAATCTCTAAACTGAATTGTGACTTTTTGTCTGACTTGTTGACCGTGACTAAAATTTTGTCCTGTGACTTTCTGTCCTACATTCAGATTGAATAGGGGTTTGGTTGACCCTGTCTCCCTCTTATCTGAGACTACTATCTCAGTGATGAACTTAATGTTTATGTATTGTGCTTGTCAATATGTATGTTGGATAAAAGCTCTAGAGCTTATGTTGTATTGTATGTATAACCAACTTTAAATAAATCTTTTTTGTTGGCCCATAACAACTAACAAGTAAGATTTAGGTTTCTTCTTTTTGTAATACAAACAATTATTACACCTTGAGAGGATTTTTTTTTACTATGACGGTGTCCAAGAAAAAAGTTGAAATAGCTAGACACTAACTTTATATTGGACCCTAGTAGCTTTATATGTGCTTGTGGTTGCAAATGTAAATGCATGGATGGCTGCTACACTGTAGAATACATAACAAGGAAGCTACGTACTCGTATTCATAATTAAAAACCTTCCGCCAAGCAAGCGTAAGGGTCTTTGGCAGTAACCAACACTCATCTCACGAGGCGTACCTAGTATGTCTTTTTAGGTATATATAATATATATATATAAACATTTATTCGTCATTGTGCGAAGTGCTCCTTTGAAGGAGGGATTTTCTAAATCAGAACAGAACAGAATAGCCATGCAAGACTTCATTATCATTTGGACTAATATTATGGCACATTTTGTCTTACCACAGGGATTTGTGTCAATTTATCTTGTTTTCTATCCTCTGACCTCATTTTCATGGTTCAGTGGTTATTGTTAAGTTTTTGTGTTTTGGTCGGGTTTTCTGATATTGTATGCAACATGTCAAGTATATTTGTTGTATGAAAATTTTTACAGATGTACATGTTAGACTGGCATGTTTTATTCAATCTTGACCTCATTTTTATGGTTCATTGCTTAATGCCTTTTTTTTGGCCAGTTTCTCTATTTTCTTATTTTCAAATTAGCAAAAGGTCAACTAGGTGCATATGTAACAGTAAATTTGGTCCGGTAGTAAAATTTGTCCTCCAGACTTTTTTTACTAGTTAATCAAGTCCATGTCCATGATTTTACTAGGAATATAAGTCCTAGGACAAATGTTCCTAGGAAAATAAGTCTATAGCTAGTAAATTATGTCTGGCACTTGTTTTCCTAGGGAAAATTGTCCCAAGACTTGTTTTTCTTATAGTTTTATTATATCATAAAATATATTTAAAATAGATGAAAAAAATGTTAGATAAGATTGGAAAATTTCCTTTTATTTCCAATTAAAATGAAGGACATTTCCTTCATAACCTAATTAAAACATGAATATTGAGTTCCCATTGCTTATAACATTTTCCTTTTATAATAAAAGACATGGACATTTTCACCTAGGAATACTAATGACATAGACATGATTTCCTAGGAAAATTAGTCTGGGGACATAAATTTTATTTAAAAAATTGATACATAACTCTTTAATAATATTAAAACATATTACATTTATATTATAATCACCTTTTAAAATTATGGGCATGGACATTTTAACCTAGAACTATAAATGACATGGACATGATTTCCTAGGAAAATTAGTCTGGAGACAAATTTTATTTAACAGATTGATACACAACTTTTTCGTTTTGTCTTTAGCAATATTAAAACATATTACGTTCATATTCACCTTTTAAAATTAAGGGCATGGACATTTCAACTTAGGACTATTAATGAGATGGACATGATTTCCTAGGAAAATTAGTCTGGGGACATGAATTTTATCAAAAATATAACTATGCAACTCTTAAACATTCCTAAAACATAACATTGAAATTTCCATGGTTTAAATGTAATTGAATTTATTATATGATTTTAAAGGACATGATTACCTAGGAAAATTAGTCTGGGGACATATATTACTAACATTTGACTAAATATACTAGTAAATTCTGTAACCATGGACTTTTTATACTAGTAATGTTTGTCCGCCCAGACATATTTTACCAGGACAAATTTATCACTTACACATATGTCTAACTGAGAAGTTTCATCTTACTTTATTTTCATAGTACATAGGACAATATAAAAAAAGAAAATGGGGTATGATTGGACAACTCCCCATGAGAGACCAAATGAAACAGAAATTAACAACTCAAGGTCACCCTACAGCTTTAACAATGAACAAATATAAAAAAGAAGATGTGGTATGATTGCCAATGAGACAACTGTCCACAAGAGACCAAAGTTACTCAGACATTAACAACTAAACGTCACCGTGCGGCCTTCAACAATAAGCAAAGCCCATACCACATAGTCAGCTATAAAAGGCCCTGATAAGACAATGTAAAACAATTCAAACGAGAAAACTAACGGCTTATTTATATAAATAAATGAACGAATAACAAATATGTAACACATAAACAAACGACAACCACTGAATTACAGGCTCCTGACTTGGGACAGGCACATACATAAATAATGTGGCGGGGTTAAACATGTTAGCGGGATCCCGACCCTCCCCATACCTGTGACAGTGGTATAACAGTACAACATAAGAATAAACTATAACAATCAGTTGAAAAAGGCTTAACTCATCAGATGGACAAAAATACAAGTGGACGTGGCCGGGTACTTATACATCCCTACACAAAAAGGCACAATACAGATCTGAGAGTACTCCCAGTTATACTCCCTCTTATTTGTTATATTTACAAGAAATCTACCCGGAAAGAAGATGTCTGTTTGCGGGGCAGCCCCGATGTTCCGACACCCCATTGGTCCGACACCCCACTAGTCCGACACCCCATTGGTCCGACACCCAATTAGTCCGACGCCCCATTGGTCCGACACACCAATAGTCCGACATTACAATTAATACCGACCAATACTATTATGTAAATGTTTATCCTTACGAGGAACAACATAAGATAACTTCCATACCGGAACTGTGAACACACACTTTCCACATCAATTAACTATTCAATTAAACTGATATCAAAACGGAATTTTTTACCCCTCACCCCTCCATTGCGGGAGATGCAAACAACAGTCTTCATCTTCAACCCATTCATTGGTAAATGAATTGATTCAATATTGTTGATTAAAGATATACATTCATTGGTTAGTTTAACCGAGACCGAAAACTGTGAGTTATTTCTGTACTTATTTGATTGTTTATTGTCTGTCCTATTATCAATTCATTACATCACTGATCCATTTACTCAGTCACGTCTCAGTCCTTACAGCTGAACGGACGTGCTGGGTCAGCTCTCCTTTACCCGCTATCTTCGATGAGGGTTTACAGTTAGATGAACAACGACATACTACTTAAGATGACAGAAACCAATCCATGCCGTACAGATAGACGTAGTAGTTGGCGTACCCGCGTTAACATGCCTCCAAAACCATTGTCTATTATGGGGAGTGTCATGCCGATTAACGTCCGAGGGCTGTATCCTAGGCTGTTGGGTGATACGACCTGCATGTAACTGCCTCACGGCTTTGGGTCCTGATAACGCTTCCTGTCATCTTTAGAACTACATTCACCATTCATCTATCGGTACTCACTCATCGAGGTTAGCGGGCTGCCAAGCTGACCAAACTGGCCCTGAAAGCAGCCGTTGTGAAGAAGAAAAATCCAAAATAGTCAAAAACCAAAAACAACTCACCAAAACCAAGATGGCGGCCTCCATTCGGCGTCCTCTACTACCAGTTCCTGACCCACGGCAGAAAATATTTAAATGCTCACCAATCGCCTTCGGGCACCGAGCCGACCGTGCGAGGGCTGTATAGCCAGTCAAGGTCGTTAAACACTTCCATTTGTTTGTTGTCCTATTATATAGATCTATTGTATTTGAAATAAAAGTGAACACACATTCAGGAATTTTGCGACTTAGATCAAGGGGTACCCCTAGAGTATCTATATCAAATGCAACAAAAAAAATCGACCTGTAAAAAGGACAATACAAATGTTCAAGTTAAACAATCCCTACATATTTTTGTTTAGGGGCCAGCTGAAACACGCCTCCGGGTGCGGGAGTTTTTCGCTGCATTGAAGACACATAAGTGGACTTCGGCTGTTGTCTGGTCTTTGGTCGGATTGTTGTCTCTTTGACACATTCCCCATTTCCATGCTCATTTTTGACTATTAGGAAAAATAAAAGTTGTTTAAAACAAAAACTCGCACTCTCAACCTGAAATGTAACTAGGTGATCTGGAAGGATATAAACAACACCACAAAAAAAGTCTCACCAGAAGATCGGTATATTCTTACGAATGTAGGACAGAAAGTCACAGGACAAAAAGTCACAGACAAAAAGTCACGGACAAAAAGTCACAGGACAAAAAGTCACAATTCATTTTTTCTGATTATTTTCTTTGAATAAAAAATGCTTATTTTTACAAAAATATTTTTGTGTTTTTCTTGATGTATTGTATATTAACCAACTTTGTAAGCAAAATTTATCAAAAAAATATCAAAGATGATCAAATAATTGTTAAGAAAACAAAATGTCAAAGTAGATTGGCACTCAAATGGCTTCATGGTGCCAAGAAATATGTCCTTTGCATGATTAAAATAAAATAAATCTTCATTTTTCAAGTAGAATGATAAATTCCATTAACTTTAATATGAATATATGTATTAAAAAGTAAATATTTTCAAGATATTTCTCTTATATATTCCAACAATTGTCAAAAAATTATTTGTGACTTTTTGTCCTGTGACTTTTTGTCCTATCAAATTTGTGACTTTATGTCCTGTGACTTTTTGTCCTGTGACTTTCTGTCCGTTTACCATTCTTACTTGTTACAGGTATTCGAATGTGCAATAGTAGTTTCACGGAACCAAGAAAAAAAACCACGTACATATAATATATTATTACAAAAAGCATCTAGCTAGGTAAGGTATCAAAATATCAACGAAATAAATGCAGTTTCAAATATTGGAAGTAATGTTATGGCAATTCTGTGTTTGTTTTTATAGGTATCGGGATCGTTCGCCCATGGTTCGTTCGCACTGAGTTTGTTCGCCCTGATAGTCCGTTCGCCCTATATTCATTTATGATATGTATATGTTACATCAATGGACGAAATATATATATATTAAAATTTATGCATATCTATTAAAAGTTAAATACAGAATATTTGCCAAATTTATATTAATTAAATAAAAATTCTTGGCTGCATTCTTACACTTTATTTTATAATTACATGTACTTTTAACAAGGATTTGTATAGTATACAAATCCTTGCTTTTAATTACTGTTGATTGAATTTTGATTGCTGAAATCAGAGACATATATATGTCTCTGCTGAAATTAAAGTCATATGAAACCTCAAATTTAAAAATAATGGCAGCCGTTTTTTATAACTAAATGAATAGTTTTCATTATACAACTTATATACATATACTTTTTTCTGAGGAAAATTCTTTAATTTGTCCACATTTAGAAGAAGTTTACTTATTTTTAATTGCTTATTTCCAGGAAGCAATTCGCCGACATATTTTCCGTATGCATAGTAACCTGAGCGTGACCCTCCTCGTACAAATTCGGTGATAGCAATACGCATGGATCTGTCATTAAAATGAACAATTATCTGATTATACATGTTAAACACGTGCTCAATACCCATGCTTTTTGCTATGTGTTTACTATAAGGTGACAATCGGTAAACTTCGGCTTTAAAACACGGCATTTAATGAGCAGCCATATTTGTTAAATCATAACAGACAGAGAGAAACAAAATTGACGATTATACGATATATTTGCGTAAAAAATGACAAAATCGTGCACAGAACAATAAGTTTATGATATATACATGCATTGGTTCAAGAATTGGATAAACATTATTTTTCACCACTCACTCGTTTCTTATGACTTTAACAGAAAGTTCAAACTTATATTTCCTAGTAACGTAATTACATACAGATACAAACTTAGTCCTCAATACCTTGAAGTCACAATATCTTGTAGTCCTGAAATGTACTGAAACTTATAACCTAGTAGAGCAGCTAGCTTTAGACAAGTTAACATGAAACATCGTAAATATTCGGCGAAATTGTAGACTGACTGCAACACATTCAATTATATACACACAACGCAACACTATACTAAAAAATAAAATCAAGGCGAACAGAAACTAGGGCGAACCAGAATCAGGGCGGACGGACCCGGATTCGTTTTTATACGCCCGTAAATCTTTTGACTGGACGTATTATGGTATACAAAATGTCCGTCTGTCCGTCTGTCCATCTGTCTTTTCATAACTTTTCACACTTCTTAGTTATATTAATGTAAAGATATGTATATTTTTTGGTGAGGATTCAAAAATCTTATTTTAGAGTTATTGATATTTTTTTTTGTAAAAAAAGGGGGATTCTCACATGTAGCGCCATATAGAAACTCTAATTTATCATATAGTATTATTGCATAAAAATTCACACACAAGACGACGGGCGTATCATGCGCTCATGGCGTTCATTACACACTGTGCATATTTCTACATACGCTGACGTCATCGAATGCAAAATGGAGTTCTTTATTGCTTCATATACCGTATACCGGGTTGTTTTTGTAGGGTGTAAATTTTCGCGAATAGAATAAAATCTCCAAATAAAATTCCGCAGGTGAACATGCAAAGGTATGATTAAAGTTATGAATCCGCCAAATTAATGACTTCCAAAATATTTCGCATTTACATAACCGGAAGAAAAGTGACTTCAGGAACTTTTGCAATAATTCGCAAAGTGCTTTAGATGAACTCTCGTTTTAAATTGAATATATATATATGAACTCTCGTTTTAAATCGAATATTTCTCATTTTAGTTTTAAGTTGAATATTTCTTGTTTTAAATGTTTCTTTATTTAAAATAAAGAAACATTATATTTAAGAATAAAGAAATATTTAAAACAAGAAATATTCAACTTAAAACTAAAATGAGAAATATTCGATTTAAAACGAGAGTTCATATATATATATTCAATTTAAAACGAGAGTTCATCTAAAAGTGACTTCAGGAACTTTTGCAATAATTCGCAAAGTGCTTTAGATGAACTCTCGTTTTAAATTGAATATATATATATGAACTCTCGTTTTAAATCGAATATTTCTCATTTTAGTTTTAAGTTGAATATTTCTTGTTTTAAATGTTTCTTTATTCTTAAATATAATGTTTCTTTATTTCAAATACCCAAAGAGATTAATTATAGATTTACTATTTTACAACTTAATCCGATGGCTGTCAAAAGTGCGAAACTTACACTCAACTTCAAAAGAAGCAATTATCGCTATTTTGCTAAGTTGAGCCGGAGGACAATAATCCTATTATTATTAAATAACATTGGACAATTATATTTACAAAATGTATATTTTATGAGAACCTTTTATAATGTTTTAATACCCTTATCTTTGACTTAATTTATGTTTTGTAAACTGTTGCTGGGGCAGTCTTCCCCTAGCTTTCGAACTGTAAACTTGTGTTAATAAATTTGTATATATTTTTATACGGTCTTGCGTTTAAAGCAGCCATAGTAGTGTCGATTATAGACCTACAGACTTTAATGTAACCCGACCCGAAGTTCACGGACTGATGCCGGAATTCAAGGGGTTATATTTATACCTTTAAAATTCAATGAAAATCGTGAATTGCTACACCCGAAAAAATAACCCGCTATACGGTATATTAATATAACCAAGTATATTTGTTTTAATAAAATTGAGAATGGAAATGGGGAATATGTCAAAGAGACAACCACCCAACCAAAGAGCATACAACATTCAATCATAAAAATCATGCATATCAGTCATGATAATATTACGCATAATAGCGTTTGCAGGTACCTAGATACATGGGTCGTCTTATTGGCTATAATGCACGCAAATGCATTACAAGAATTGTATGCATGCTCCTTATTAACATAATATTACGGACGTACTTATACAGGCATTTTCTTTTCGAAAACTATCACCAGTTGTGTTTATACCTTTTAGTTTATAACATATAGCATAGACAATTTATACTGTCATCTCATGACTGTACATAATTCAACTAGAGTCTCTCAAGGTTAAAATCATTATTAATAGTATTAAATACTAGTATTAGATATTATGATAACAAAAAAATGCAAAATTTCCGTAAAATTACAAATCTCAGGGGCAGCGACCTAACAACGAGTTGTCATATTCGTCTGAAAATGTCAGTGCAGATAAATCTAAATCCAAAAAACATTTTTGCCACCTGTCAGATTTGCTCTATATGCATTAGTTTCATAGATATAAGCCAAAAACTGCATTGTTTTCCTATGTTCTATGTTTAGCCATGTCGGCCATGTTGGTTGGCAGGCGTGGTTATCGATCGGAGATATGTTTTAAACTAGATACCCTAGTGATGATTCTGGCCAAGTTGGTTAAAAGTCAATAGATTCAGAGAAGAAGGTTTTCGTTAAAGTTAACAGACGACGACGAAGACGGACGACGGACGCCAAGTGATGAGAAAAGCTTACTTGATCTTTTATGTCAGGTGAGCTAAAAATGTACATATTTATTAGCATATGTTAGTCATTTATATATTTCACGGAGTCTAATGAACAGCTTGATAATCATTTTAAAGTTTTTTATGATTTTGCTAATTTTCAGGTATAGGCTTCAACAAGTGGATATATGAAACAGCTTTTAGGAATTTATAAGTCAACTGCGATTGTCGATTCTCTTAAACATGTTAAATGGAACTTATTTCCCCTAAAATTGTGTGATGACGATGTTTTAAACGTGCCAATATATATATATATAAAAAGAAGATGTGGTATGATTGCAGATAAAACAACTCTCCACAAGACACCAACATGACACAGAAATTTACAAATATATGTCATCGTATGGTCTTCAACAATGAGCAAAGCCCATACCGCATAGGCCCCGAAATGACAATGTAAAACAATTCAAACGAGAAAACTAACGGCCTTATCTATAAAAAAAAATGAACGAAAAACAAATAGGTAACATATAAACAAACGACAACCACGGCATTCCAGGTTCCTGACAGGCACATACATACATAATGTGGCAGGATTAAACATGTTAGCGAAATTCCAAACCTCCCTCTAACCCGGGACAGTGGTACAAATGCATAACAGTACAATATAAGAACGAACTATACAAATCAGTTGAAAATGGCTTAACTCATAAAATGGACAAAAATACAAGTGGATGTGGTCGGGTACTTGTGTAAATTTTATATATCTTTTAATGTACGAACGCAGTTTGCAATTATGTTTTTCCGTATTTCAAGCATTTGCATAGTTATATATAATGTCATAATCTATGTTAAAGTGTCGGACTAACGGGGTGTCGGACTAATGGGGTGTCAGACTATTGGGGTGTCGGACCAATGGGGTGTCGGACTAACGGGGTGTCGGAATATCGGGGCGACCCCCTGTTTGCCTAGGTTATATTTTACTAAGACCTCATTTTTTATAAAACAATGATAATATTAAACAGCAAGAATGAGGATCAAGTCGAAGTTATATACAAATGAGGCAAAATTTTCAGTTGCCTACTTTTTATGTATTAGTAGTTATTTTTGTCATTAAATGATATTGTTTACCCTTTTATGTGTAGGGCAAGAATATTAAAGATAAAGGGAAACTATAAACAGAAGAAATTATCAACATAAATAGATTTACAAAGGTCAACAAAGCCTATATGGTAGGTCCACTGTTAAAAAAAGTTTTAGCCCTTGAGTAATGATTAAATATTTATTAAAATAAGATGTGGTACGATAAATGAGAAAACTATCCATCAGAGTTCAATTAAGTGGATGTAACCATTGTAATTACTTATTAAAATTAAATAAGTATGGAATAACCGTTTCACAAATGATATCGGATATGTTCCTTACGTCGTAATTACAATCCCCTTCCCTTTCATGAATATGACCTACCGAATTAGACTATTTACCGGATTTGTAATCACATAAGCAACACGACGGGTGCCACATGTGGAGCAGGATCTGCTTACCCTTCCGGAGCACCTGAGATCACCCCTAGTTTTTGGTGGGGTTCGTGTTGTTTATTCTTTAGTTTTCTATGTTGTGTCGTGTGTACTATTGTTTTTCTGTTTGTCTTTTTCATTTTTAGCCATGGAGTTGTCAGTTTGTTTTAGATGTATGAGTTTGACTGTCCCTTTGGTATCTTTCGTCCCTCTTTTATTATATCAGAGTCCAATGATGACCTGTTAGTAATGAAAAAAACTCATACCCTATACATGATATAGTAATCTATAAAAGACAACGCTAACAAAATTTGAAACGAAGCATCAATTCAAACTTCAAATATACCAGACTAATTTATAAAAAAACAAAATATTATGAAAAACAAAAATGACGGATATGAACCAGCAACCACTGAACTATGTACAAGCTCCTGATATTGGACAGGCATAATATGGCTGGGTTGATATAAAAATAAGAAGCGGTCTGATTTCAAATAAGACTTTTCTCCAATTGAGATCAAATGACATTTAAGGAGGCTCGAGGGTATAAAAATTTCAGAAAAATATTAAATTTTTTTTTTTCATAACTAATTTTATTTTTAACTTTATCAGTTTTTACTTTATCATATGGTACAGAAATCATTCTAAAAAATCAATTCGTTTTGGCCCCAGACAACTTTTAAAATGTATATATATCATTGAAAAAGCTCCAAATTATCTCCCTGTGGTGCAGAAATGCCATTTTTTGGCATGAGAATTGTAATATCTTTTTTAGCTCATCAGTGACCTATATTTTTTATTATCATTTTCATCTAACTTTACTTTAAAAACTAAACTATTGTAAAATTTAAGCGATTTCTGTAATTTAAGTTCTTTTTTTTCATTTTAAAATTACCTCTATTTCTCCTATTAGTTCAACAAAAATGTATATATGCTTCTTTCAAAGGCGGATTGTGAGTGTGAATGAATGGTGTCCCCATTTTTTTAATTTAATTTTTCTTTTTTTCTATAAAGTATAAGATAAAGTTCATTTATAGAAAAATATAGCGTAACCCTATATTAAGAAAAAAAATTGATTGAAACCTGCGAGCCCCTTAATTTAACAAAAATATTCACTGTACAGCCTTTGACAATGAGCAAACGCTATACCGGACAGTGGTTTTAATAACAGCACAACATTTGAACAAATTGTAAAAATTTGTTGCAATGGGCTTAACTCAAAAGACTGCAACAAGGAACCAAACAATAACCAGTAATATGTAAATCATAGACACAAAGCACTGAAATAAGAGTACTAACAATAGATATTTAAATGAAAGTTTATTAAAATGTTCATAAACATGATAAAATAGCCATTTTATTGCTGTATTTCTCTTCACTGATAATTTTTGAGTTTTGTGTATTTGTAGGTCAGACATCTCGGTTTTCATGGTCATCATTCAACAGATCAATACTGAACAGAAAACTTGGAAGATGATATTTTTCTCACAGTGCGACTTTTTTTATTAATTTGAAATGGAACGTTTTTTTCCTATATTTAATAGAAAAAGGAAATTTCAACATAATGACTATAAACAAAAAGGAGTCATATCATCACGATCATAGATGCTCAAGAACTTGATCATGTAAATGCAACAATGTAATTATCAATTGAAAGAAGGAACGAATGAAAAAAGTATTAGTATGTTGTTGTCCAAATAAACCTGCTTTGTCTTCTCATTTGAATCGCTCCATCCAATAAAGATGTACGGAGGAAGATCTTTGAAGAACAGATTGAAAAATGTTTTGTCTAAGAATTGCGGGAATATTCTAGTGGATGAAATAATTTATTGACTTGACTCTTACATAGTGGACTGAATAATTGTACTTAGCAAGCAGCGAAAAAGAAAACTAAAACTTTAACACAAAAAGTGTTTAAATTATAAATTTGCAAATATAAGCATAATATTATGTACACCACAAAGGTATATAATTCAATTTGTTTGCATATTCATGTATTGCAATGAAACTATAACAAAGAAAACCTTACTTCATGAAAAGAGTAAACTATTCAGTCAGAATATGAAATACTTTTTTCAGTTCTATTTTTCATTATAAAATAAACAAGACAAAGATTTCAAAACAATATTTTAATGCCCCACCTACGATAGTAGAGGGGCATTATGTTTTCTGGTCTGTGCGTCCGTTCGTTCGTTCGTTCGTTCGTCCGTCTGTCCCGCTTCAGGTTAAAGTTTTTGGTCGAGGTAGTTTTTGATGAAGTTGAAGTCCAATCGACTTCAAACTTGGTACACATGTTCCCTATGATATGATCTTTCTAATTTTAATGCCAAATTAGAGATTTTACCCCAATTTCACGGTCCACTGAACATAGAAAATGATAGTGCGAGTGGGGCATTCGTGTACTGAGGACACATTCTTGTTTCATTTATTTAAACATGTCATCATTTTGTTTCAGTGAAAGAACTTTACTCTTTGACCTTAAATTTTATTATACATTCCAAAATCAGAATTATAATCTTTATTGTCATATTAACAAATAAAAAACATGTTTGTGACAAAATGAACAAAAAATTATATATATATTGTATACATTTAAAACTTTTTACTTACCAAACAGCATTCATTGCAACATACACATACTGTTTATTTATATCTACATATTTATAATTTGAATCCCATAGGATTTTATTTTGTCCCATGGGATATTGGATTTTTTTTGTCCCATGGGACAACAAATATCCCATGGGACTACAATTATCCCATGGGACCAAAAAAAATCCCATGGGATTTAACCAAAATCCCATGGGATAATGGTAAATCCCATGGGATTTTGCCCTGTCCCATGGGATATTGAAAATCCCATGTTTTTATAAATCAAATAGCAAAATAAATATAATAGTAACAGTAGAAAACTAATGAAATTATTGAATCCCATGTAATTCCGCACATTTTGGTTATATACATGACACTGTAGCTCTTATTTGAGGCGGTGGCGGATTTGCAAATGAGTGTTTTGCAAATTTAAAGTACAGATTTCTCGGTATTAAGTAATGACTCTTTTCTTAAAACAGGGTGACATTTAACACGACATACGTCTGCTGTGTAATTTTCATGAATTATTTTATGTAATAACAAGCAAGGTGTATTAAACGAAAAAATTGAAATGTTAAATAAATGCAACATAAATGCACGATTTATCATTTGTAGATGTACACATTCAATAAATATCACGTAGCAAATTCAGTGGAATGCAATTGAGATGAATTCAATTTTTTGCTAAGCCAAAATTACCTATAAGTCAAAGATACTGCTCTATTTTATTATATCAATGCGATGTTTGTCTTATATCATAGCGATATTTTTTTAATATCAAAAATTTATGAATGCGATACTTTTCTAATATAACTGCTATAGTTTTCTAATATAAAATGAATACGATGACACGTCACAATGCATGTCAAGAAAACCGCAAACATAATTCACAAACTTAGTTCATGACCGGCTTAATGTTTGAGGATCAATATCACTAAAATTTCGTTTCTGTAACAAAATTAACGCTTACATGAACTTATCATTTCGAAAATGTTGCTTGACCCTATTGATAGTTGAAAGTGTTAACAACCTATTCGGTCTTTTGTTTTCAATCACACCGACTAATTCTATTTGAAGGGGGAGGGGCCGGGGGTTGGAAACTCTTTTTTTGGCCGATCAATGCATTTGAATGGGGACATATGGTTGGACCCCCCCCCCCCTTTATCCTGAGTTAGGAACCCCCTTTTGAAAACGGCTGGATCCACCATTGAGGTCACACTACCTGCTATAGCCTATCCACATGGGTAATATCGAAATAGACAAAAAATATCATTACTTAAAAGAAAAAAAAACATTCATTCAAACAATCAAATCCAATACAGCTCCAAATAACAATGAATATTCAAATGGTAAAATAAGTATTCCAAAGATGTCCCGAACTTTGAAGATACCAACTGAGTAGCCTCAAACTATAAATTGAACAACTTCAGATACAACGAAAATCAAAAATCTTGTCAAACAGAAAATGTGTTTAATATTAACATAGAACAAATATTGACAAGGAAAACAGTTCTTTTTGGATATCAAAGACTTTTCTCATTGGTAAATCGATATCTCTATGAACATAATCAGCTTGCCGCATGGACGCTCGTGAGGGCATTCCGATGTATTGTTGCCACACAGATTTGACTTTCGTTTTTCACTAGTAACCGATCGTATAAATACGCCAACATTTCTTAGTGCAAAATAACAATCCGTATCTTTTCTATATTTATAAATTTAGATCGTTCAGTTATGTTTATTTGGTAATTTTATTGACGTAATCGTTCTTGTACCATCATAACTGTCGTCACCGTTAAATCTTTAGAAGTGTGCTAGTTCATATTGCACTTTACAAAAGATTCAGCACCTAAAAGACGTTTTTGAAGAACTGAAAAGCAGTTATTTATAAGGGGAAATTTTAAAGATTTATAGATATAAGAAGATGGTGCATGAGTTCGAATGAGACAACTTTTCATCAAAGTAATAATTTGTTTCAAGTAAACCATTATACTTATAGATCAAAGTAGGTCCTCAAACATGGAGCATTGGCTCAAAGCGAACACCACGCTATATAGGAACAAACAAAATACTCGTGTTAAACCAATCAAACAGGAAAACCAACGGTACAATTTGTATAAAAAAATGAGATTCAAAAGTACAGGTCAGATTTTTTCGAATCAATCTGAACGAGGACAGTATGATTCATCTTTGTCACAAGTTAGTTTCATTGTTATCAATAAAGTAACTATTCCATGTGTGCGTTGCGAACATATCAGATATATAATATTTTGGTGCGTTCATTATAAAATTTGCTAAATGTTATATATGTGAACAATGATTTTGATACTTACATGTAGCTATTTGATTACGACATTGTTTACTAAACCCCATCGGTACTGGCATTTTCTAATTTTGAAATGGAATTTTGGTGGATTGAACCTGTTTTTATAAACCTCTCACGTGTATGACAGTCTCATCAAATTCTGTCATATTTACAACGATACGTGAACAAAACAGACATAATAGGTAAAATTGTAAAAATATGGGTACAGCAGTCAAATATTAATACTAATAAGTACTAATATTGATATAAGAAAAACACCGCTATGATATTTTAAAAGTATTGCATTGTTATTAGAAATAATAGCATTTGTATATTTATGTATATAAGAAAAACACAGCACTTCAAATTTTACACGGACATAAGCGTTTGCTTCTAACTAACTTCTGAATAGATATTTAGACTCAATTGTTGTTTATACTTGAACAGTAAGTTTTAAAGTTAGTATTTTCTTCATTTTTCGTTGCCGAAAACAACATTTTCCGCATAGAATGTCTGCATATTTACAATTGATATTAGACAATATTATTAAGGTAGATTCATAGTATACCGCCATCTTGGATTGTACTATCACAGTACAAAATCGGTCTAGTTATTTGCCTAAATCAGCAAATTTGGAAACAGATTTGCAATTTAATGGTTAGACTGTTTATTTATATAAAGAAAACTTGCTAATTTATTGTATTATTCAAAATATTTTAATAAATATGAACCTTTTTGGTTTTTAAAATCATTTTTTTCAAATGAGCCATTTAAGGGGAGATAACTCTTTTAGCACAAAATTTATACTGGGCTAATAGGGAATTTTTTTATTTTTACTTGTAGCAAGAAAACAAGTTCGGTGACACCATGTTTTCTTTTTATTTTCTTTAAACATTTTATAAAACCTATCTTCTCGCAATTTATTTCAAAATTCTATCTCATAGAATTTTTTTTATGCACTGTTATGTGTTTTTTCATGAACAAACTAACAAAATTTAGGCAATTTTCAACGACTCATAGCTTGAAAAATAGCACGGTGACCCATACTTTTTATTATATTTTTGAAAAAAGCATAGGAAAATCTTCATTTTGTCAAATTATAAGAAAATTCTGTCTCAAAAAACATTTACTTATGATCTACTTAATTCGTATATTTTTATGCAGTTAAGCTGCATTATGCGAGCACCCTAGATTTGTGTTCTACCCAATAAATGCTGAAATACTTGCCATTGTTATTACCTAGCTCGCTACTATGTTATATGTTATATATAACTAATTGAACACTTTTTTAATACTTTTTATTCTGGATTACAAAAAATATGACCAGAAAAACCTTAAATGATCGTCGATTTATCCAAAAGTTTTGAAGTTACACATAGGAAGTAGTGCTTATTAAGAATCCTTGTGCAGTTCATTATGACTTGTGCTTCTAGCCAAGATGTCAAAGAACAGTTGTATGAACTATTTAATTGCCGAAAATCTCTTAAGACAAGTAGTTTAGATTTCCCAAATGGCAAAAGTCGTAGGGATATTGTTTGTCATCAATACGTAGTACAAATACGTCAGTAGTCTATTATATAATAAGTTCAACTGTTCATGCTGTTGGCGGCAATTTCAAATTTATAGAAAAAGAAATTTTCGTAGCTTTTCAATTTAGAGGCATGTGTGTAAATTAGCGGTGGTCCGAGGTCTTCGACCTTCCACTTTTGCAAGAGAATTTCGAATAGGATAGTTGGTTTCTAGCTACGCCCGACGTAGTTGCCTTCCACTTGAAAGAAATAAGAAATTACTTTGCAAACCTTTTCACCATGTTCACCAAAGTCTCCAATTAAACGAGCTAAAAACTTATTTTTATCATTATTATTTATGACAGCGATATTCATTTTGTTCAACCGCTAGCTTTATACAGAAATCGCCGACAAATATTGTATAAATTCGAGTAAAATCGTATCTGATTGACAAAAACAACATTGTAAACACATAACAATGGCGGCCGTGAAGACAAAATTTTACAATATTGGATACGATTCCGGAAGCGGATAAGGATAATTCCGGGTTTGGCGATCAATTAATAAATAAATCAAAGCAGATGAAAAGATAAATCTATGCATGGTAAATGAATATAAACACTAGAAGATATATGTAAAAGAAAGAAAAAGCAGAAAAATATTTTATACAGCAGTGGCGGATCCAGAAATCTACATAAGTGGGGGCCCACTGACTGATCTAAGAGGGGGCCCGCTTCAGTCACGCTTCAATGATTCCCTATATAAGTAACCAAATTTTTCCGAAAAAGGGGGGGCCCGGGTCCCCTGCCCCCCCCCCCCTCACCCGCCTCGGTACAGAAACTCAAAATTACTTTTTGACAAATTTTAATTTAAAAATCCAATACAACGTGACAGCTGGGAACAGTATATCTAAAAATATACATATTCATTGTTACAGTCTAAATTTTCTTTATCAGTGCTAAATGATGATAATGCATGTGAGATGCTTTTAAAGTGTAAACATATTACTGCAATTTCGAAGGGTTATTTGTTTTTCTCAATTTTGAAGGGTCAATTAAAGTAGCTGAAAGTGTCTTTCTTTATTTTCACAAATAATGCAACTATATTATTTATACCTAAATGTAAGTAAATCATATGATATATAGGTGGCATTCTTTGGGCCACTTTACGCCTCCTGTTTGATAACTTGGAAACGGTCCAGCTCCCCACCCCTAAACCATATGAGAGGCAGATCCAGGATTTTAGGTTAGGAAGGGCGCAAACTTAAATTTTCGCCGAGCAGAGCGAGGCTAAAAAAATTTGAGGTAAAATTATCATGTTTGTGACAATATGAAAAATCAAATGAAATATAGAAAGAGTCGCTAAAGGGTCACCCACCCTTCCTGTTTTAGAATTTAAGAATGGTCCAGATCCCCACCCCTAAACCATATATTTTCATGTATGGGACAATATAACAAATCAGATGAAATATAGGGGAGTCCCTTGGGTCACCCCACCCACTCCTGTTTGAGAATTTGAAACCCGTTGAGATCGCCACCTCTTAACCATATATTCTTGTACGGGACAATATAACAATTCAAATGAAAGATAGGGGAGTCCCTGAGGTCACTGTACACCCTCCTGTTTGAGAACATGAAAATGGTCAAGATCCTTACCCCTACACCATATATACTCATACTTAACTATACAATATAACAAATCAAATAAAATAACTATAACTAATTAAATGAAATATAGATGGAATCCCTGGGGTCACCCTACCCCTCCTGTTTGAGAACTTTGAAACCAATGAGATCCCCACCCCTACACCATATATATTCATGCATGGGACAATATAACAAATAAAATGAAATATAGGGGAAGTCCCTATGGTCACCCTATCCCCAGTGGCGGATCCAGAAATTTTCGTAAGTGGGGGCCCACTGACTGAACTAAGAAGGGGCCTGCTCCAGTCACGCTTCAGTGATTCCCTATTTAAGCAACCAATTTTTTCCCAAAAGGGGGGGGGCGGCCCCCCTCAATCCTCTGCCTACCCCTACCTGTTTGAGAACATGAAAACCGTTGAGATCTCCACCCCTAAATTATATATATTCATATGTATAGGACAAAATAACAAATCATTTAAATTTACTTTGGGCAGGTCAGTCAGACCTCACCTTTGATCCCTGTTGTAGTGAACATTTGTCTGATTCAAGTCTCATAACTTTTGTACTATAGAACAAAAACTCAGTTTTCTTTCCAGGGAAACCAGTTCGTTCAACTACCAAGCAGAACAACTGCAATCATTGGGAACTTGTACCACTACAGACTCACCATAAAAAAATATACATTGATATATGCATTGCTTTTGAAACCTTGATAACATATAAATTATTTGCCTTAATAAATAAATCATTACATAAACATGAATGGACTATATATGAATGTTTAATGTTGAGGCAACATTGCCACAATTTTCATTATTACGGTTGCCTTGGTTTTTGGTTAACTGCCTTCAGCGCTTACAGCGCTTTGATTAACAAATTTGATTCGTTTAGGGATAGTCATATGTTAAACTATATTTTCGAAGGTAGAGAGAAAACGGAGGATAGTAAAACGCATATTGACCTTCAAAAAGCATATTGCACGGTTATTTTTAGAATATCTAAAAACCAATATACTTTGTGACGTCATGTAATGAATTTCAGGATATTGTTTAACGTTTGGCACACATGATATCTGTGATCGATTATTTGACGAAAAAAATCTTCAAATACATAAGATGTCCAAAAAAAGAGTAAATGAAATAACAACTAATATGTTGTTATTGTCAAGGAGACAATATAATACCTATAAAATTCCAACAAACCTAAATGACGATTTTTATACAAATATGGTCAGAAATTAATAATATAACAAATATAGCATTTGTATGAGGTCAATACAGGATATATCGACCCAAAGAAGTATATCGACCTCGGACTTCGTCCTCAGTCAATATACTTCTTTCAGGTCAATATATCCTTGTATCGACCTCATACAAAGGCTATATTTGTATAATATCGCTATGTGATACAAGGAAAGTTTTTTTATCGATTCGCTTCTTCCATAGACTGTTAATTACATGCAAAATTAAAAAAAAAAATAGAGTAAGTTAATCACAATTATGTTTATTAACATTTGTATACTGGAAAATTAGAACTTTTACAAAAAACAGAATTTAAAGCATTGTTTCCAAATTATTAGTTGACAGTTGTAATCTAGATGGAATCTTTTACTGAGGATCACAATTATAAAAATAACTTGAAATTTCGACTTTCAACATGAATTAGAAAAGACATTGCATTCCATCAATCACTTATATATATGTTTAAGGTTTTGTCAATCATTTTGCTTACGTACTGAATTGATTTGGCATTTTTTGTTTTTATTCATTAAAAGCAGGTATATTTAAGCATAATTAATTACAATGTTTCCAGTTTTCTCTGAAGAAAATACAAAAAAGAAGAATTATCAATTAGTTCAGCTAATTTTTAAGATCATTTGTTTAGTTATAATGACAAAGCATGATTTAATCCTTTTGATAACCACCCTAATTATAGATTAAAAAACTGTCAATGGAGTACAATTTATAACCTAGGACAAAATAATGTAAAATCTCCTTCTTAATTAGACAAATAGTAATTGAAATAAAAACAAAGTGTGTGTCTTATAAATGTTTTTATTCGAGCGCACCCAACAGTGTTTACAAGGTATTTAGCTGAGAGTGAAAAGTGCTATTTAAGGTATATTTATTCATTTGTGGAGGATTTTTTTTCAAGTCAGGTACATTCACAATTATTTATTAACCATCATTAAGCTGTCACTGTGAATATAAATGAGATAAATAAGAAAGTGAATTGAAATTATCCAGTTGATATTTCGTCGATAGTAAAAAGTATGGCAGACCAGTCCGGAGAAGAAAATGAACAAACACAAATAAACACAATGACAATACATCCAGACAGAAGAAACGATGCATCTAACACTGACAATAAGTTAAAAAGAGCTCGGTCTAATGAAAATTTATCGGAAACAGAACAAGAGACAAATAAACGTTTGAAAAAAGATGACATTGGTAACGAATTGGGTGAATTAAAAACACTCATGTATGATCTTGCTGTTGAGATAAAAGATATGAATGACAAAGTATTTGAACGTATTGACAATTTAGAAAATACTTTTGTCAAAAACATTGTTGAAAATATTAGCAAAATGATTGACAATAAAATAAATAAAAAGGTGAATAAAGTGAAAGACGATTTTAAAGCTCAAATGACCACAGTAAACAAAAGGATTGACGGCATCGTGAATAAACTAAAGAGCGATATTAAAAACATACATACCGAGGTCGCGGATAAAGTGCGCACAGATTTAATCAGTACACAGGCAGATGCAAGTACTCAACCTATACAGAGAGATGCAAAATTTGTAGTTAAAATGCTCCCAGAAACCGATGCAGAGAAGACAGGCTCTGCGTTGACAAAAAATCGTGTATCCGCTATCATTAGAGATGGTCTTCGTTTCGAGATGTTCGAGTTGTTGAAGCTACAAGATTAGAAAGCAAAGGAAGTCGCCCAGGGCTTGTAATAGCTTCCGTAGAAAATGAAGAACAGAAAAAGAAGTTGATGAAAAGTAAGATAAAGTTGAAATATTCACGGGACTATCAAAAGGTTTACATTGAAAATGAACTGACATCGGAAGCACGAGTACAACTGTCAAATATGATGACAGTGCTGAACGGTGTTGGTCGTGAAAAAGACTTTGTGGTTGTAAACGGTAAATTTCAGAAGAGAGTCAACAACATGAGAGGTGGAGAACATGACAATGTAAACGGACAAAGACGACCAGAAAAAGAGGAGTGGACACCAGTACAAGGACGACATTTCCGTGGAGGTGGAAGAGGTAGACGCGGATATTAGGAATTAGCGCTTGCTGTTTGGAACATTAGAGGGTGGTCAGCACGTCAAAATGATAATTAAAACTTTAGATGTCATGTTGTAAACACTTTAAATTTTGATATTCTATGTTTTTGTGAAACTTTTTTGAGAGAGAGTGATAAAATACATGTAGAAGGTTATACTTGTTTTCAGAGAAATAGGGACAAAGTTCATGTTACAGTTAATTCCAAGAGCGGTTCTGGAGGGGTTGCGGCTTTAGTTAAAAATGATCTATTGAAATATTATAATGTTGAAATTTTAAACAGTGAAGTACAAGATATTCTATGGATAAAATTGAGTAATGAAAATGATATAATATGTTTATGTGTATGTTACTTACCACCAGAAAAGTTTGTATATAATGACTCACTAGTTTTTATACTAAACTGCTGGAACAGGTGTATATGTATCAAAATTTTGGTAAATTGTATATTTTATGGTGATTTTAATTCTAGATGTGGAGATGCCCAAGATTTTATTGAAGGTGTTGATAATGTACAAACAAGAGAAATTGTTGATAGTGTTTCAAATAGAAATGGTGATTTACTCATTGAGTTTTTAGTAGATTGTAACATGTGTATGGTAAATGGGCGAATTGGCTCGCAAGATTTTACTCATATTAAAGGTACAGGGAAATCTGTTGTAGACTATGTCCTTACTCCACATGAACAGTTAAATGAGGTAATTAACTTTAAAGTGAATACAATGTCAGACTTAGTGACTGAGTTATCTCTTTTCGGATACGAATCTATTCCGGACCATTCACTGTTAGAATGGGGCATACGAGTTAGAACGGATATGTCGGAAGTAGAACAAAACGAGAACGGTAAAGGAGCAAATCGGGTTAAAGGTCCAAGAAAGTTTAAGCTAGATGGATTGAATAACGAACCTTTTTCTAGTGAAAATATGCAGAATGTATTACGAGATACTATATGTCGAATTGAAGTTGCTTTAAACCGCAGTAAAGACGTGAATAAGGCTTTTATCGAACTGAAACATTTACTTATTAAAGAATTGGAGCTAACATGTAAAGAATTGAAACCGCCCGTGTCTAATATGCGGACGAATAAGTGTAAGCGGAAACCGTATTGGTCAGAGGAATTACAAGACTCGTGGAACAAAACGTGTGATGCTGAGAGGCAATGGAAGCGGTGTAAATCTATTGGGAAATCTAAACTCCGTCCTCAGTTTATTCAATCACGAAAAGATTTCGACAAATTAAATCGTAAAGAGAAACGAAATTATCAGCTAGAACAACAAAATAAACTTCAAAAACTTGGCGAAAAAAATTCTTCTGAATTTTGGAAGTCTATCGGCAAATTAGGACTTGCTAATGATCGCAAATCGAGACAGACGTTTCAAATTCGGTCAGAAACAGGAGAAATTATAAGTGACATTGACTCTGTATTAGAAAAATGGAAAATAGACTATGAAAAGCTGTACAACAGTGCCGATATGAATGGTTCGTATGATGATGAATTTCTTAAGGACATTAAAAATAAACTTCCAAATAGAAATAATTTAGTCAATGACAATAATATTGATACAACTGAACGTAATAGAGCTATAGAAAGGGATGAGGTACACGAGGCCGTTTTTCGAGCTAAGCAAGGTAAATCCGCGGGAATAGATGAGATGCAGAGTGAGATTTTGCGAAATGACACGTGTATAGACTTGATATATAAAATTATTCAGTTTTGTTTCATAGAAGGGCTCGTTCCGAGTGAATGGTTAACGAGTATGATCTCTCTGATTCCGAAACCGAAAATGGATCCCCTTAATCCACTTGAATATCGTCTAATTTCGTTAATATCAGTGCCGTGCAAAATATATGCGGATATTTTGAATAAAAGATTGACAAATTGGTTAGAACAAAATGACATGTTAGCAGAAGAGCAAAATGGATTTAGACGTAACCGAAGTTGTTTGGATCATTTATATATACTAACAACAATTATTAAAAATAGAAAGTTACAAAGGAAAGATTCTTTCGTGTGCTTTGTGGATGCGAAGAAGGCTTTTGATAATGTTAATCGGGACATGTTGTGCTATAAGCTGATGAAAATTGGTATTAACGGAACGTTTCTTAAAGCAATTCAGTCTCTTCACGATGCGACACAAAGTGCTGTAAAATTAAGAAACAACTTGACAGATATTTTTCCGGTTCAATACGGTGTAAAACAAGGCTGTAAAATGTCTCCTACTTTGTATTCTGTATACGTTAACGATCTTGTGGATGATATTCGCTCGCTTAATATTGGTGTAGATATTGGTGACTTAAATGTGTCTATTCTTTTTTACGCTGACGATGTTGCGTTGATAGCTCCAAATGAGCAGAATTTACAAAAAATGTTGGACTGTTTAAACACCTGGTGTAGGAAATGGAGAATGACTCTTTTTACAGAAAAAACGAAGGTTATTCATTTTCGTAATAAAAACATTGCTAGATCTGCCTTTGAATTTAAATGCGGAGATATATCAGTTAATTATATTTCATCCTACAGATATTTGGGACTACATTTAAATGAATTTTTAGATTATAAACATACAGTACGAGAAATTACTAAATCCGCAAGCAGAGCACTTTCAGCCTTATATGCTAAATTTATTTCGTGTGGTGGAATGAGTTATGATGTGTTTACGAAACTATATAGGTCTGTAGTTGAGCCTGTTCTATACTATGGTTCTGGAATATGGGGACATACAAATTGGAAAGAGGTACAAGTTATACAAAACAAAGCATGTCGGTTATTCTTAGGAAGTACTTCAGCATGTTCAAATGCGTCAAATATAGCCATTCAATGTGATATGGGACTTAATAGTACGAAATCAGCACAAACTTTGGAAACTTTTCGACTTTTTCTTAGAGTGAGCAAAACTTACGATACAAGACTTACATATAAGGTTCATGTGAGGAGTAAGGATTGTTCTAGGTCTTGGGATAAAAACGGTATAAAGAAAGCACAAATTTTAGGTATTATAAATGTTATTAATGATACTTTTTCCATCAAACATAAACTGCAAGAGATCAAATCCAAACTATGGGAAAAAAATAAAAATGAGTGGATTGAAAAATTGTTTAAAGACAGAAATCAATGTAATGGTAATACATTACGTATTTATAGAGAGTATAAACGAGTTTTAGAATTTAGTTCTTATGTTTAATTAGTTCGTAACAGGCAGCATAGACGTGTTTTGTCAAATTTTTGAAGTGGCTGTTTACCACTGGCAGTTGAAACGGGTAGATACACTAAGCCAAAAATTCCTTTAAATGAGCGTACTTGTATATATTGGACAGATAATTGTGTTGAGGATGAAAAACATTTTTTATTAGGGTGCGATTTTTATGCAGATTTAAGATATCATTTATATGAACAAATCTGGTGATATTTGTGATTCTTTTAACGATCTTGATTTACAGAACAAATTAATTTTTTTAATGTCAAATGATGCTACTCAACCATTTTTAGCTAAAACTTTATATCAAATGTTTTATCGAAGAAGGTATTGTGTATAGTAATATTTTAGTACATTAGTTTAAATTGTTTTATGATATGTATTATATTTTTAAAGTGTCTCATAAGTCAGTAATTTGGCTGGGTACCAATATTTTAATTGTAATATTTAATTTTTAATTGCATATTATGTAATTATATGTATTCATTGTGTTTTATATTGGTATGTGACACTATAATAGATTATTCTGATTCTGATTATGATATAAAGTGACAAGAAGACTTTGATCATCTGATTAGTAAAGACAAGTTTGTGCAGATTTTTTTTTTATTCTCTAATAAAATTATAAACAGTATATATTTACAGTGTCAAAGAGGGATACATTTCCTATTTTTTAGTTTTAATAAAAAAAAGGGTGTTGGCTTATTGACAAGATCATAAATCCATTTGTTTCAAAAGCTAGATATAAGAAAGTTATGGTAGGGGATCTGGTTGATCATAATCATGATAATGCAGCTTGAGACAAAAGATAGAAAGATAAACTCTTAAGTCATATCATTACTTCAAAGTGATGAATACATAATTATATGTTTTCATTTAAGATAGGTTATATTTCATCAAACTATTTTACTAAAATAATCGAAATGTAATCGAAAGTAATCGATGATTACATCATGATGTTTTGTTGTAATCGATTAAATTACTATTACATGTAATCGAAATGTGTCTTCGATTACAGATTACGATCGATTACTGGAAAAAATGTCATCAATTACAATCGATTACAATTACAGATTACGATTACCCCATTCCTGCCAGATTGGTTGCGTTTCATGCCATAATGTGGCGTTCACACATTGCCCGATTTATTGCTCCCGTTAATATTAAGATCAGACAACGATAAAACACTAAAAGTGTTAAAGTCGAATTACTATCCTCAATTATCTGGAATGTCCTATCATTGTCAGAACTCAGTCGTTAAAGTTTGAAACAGATTTATACGGGTCTGGAATGGCCCGGACAGTTTGGCGAACTAAGGTGCGTGCCGTAATATTCGGGGAAACTCAGCCGATTTTTTTCTAGTCGGATTACAAGCATGACTATATCGTGACAGATTCTGTTTTATTGGATCAAAATCTGAACATAGGTCTGTTTTTTCTGGACGGTGTCATTGCTGTTACCCTGCCCATTGAGTTCAAATTGCATCCAGATCTTGACAAAAGCGAACTGTCTTTGCAGAATCCGTTCCAGAATTGTCCCGTTATTAATACGAAATTCTTCAATGATACCCACGCCAGAGTCCCGGCAATTACAGAATACACTACGACTTAGACTAGACAGTCTTTTGCAATGCGGTTCATCAGACTGTGACAGGATTACGTTCAGATAGTACCTGATCATCCCGAAAATGCTGACAGTATTTCTTAACGAATTACTTTCGTCAGCATCTGTTCACTGTCTGGTCACTGTCTGATCTCTGTCAGATTACATTCGGGAAAATCGGGACGCAGTCGTGACAGACTTGGTCGAATTTTACCATGCGAAAGATACAAATCGTATTAGAATCGGATTGAGAACGGGATTATTGTGACAAATTCTCTTGGAAACGGTTGAATATCGACGCTTCCTGAACAATATCTGATTGTTGTCGTGATGAAAATTTTAATTAAATTTTGAATTGCCATCCACGATTCATATGATCAACAGACTTTGACAAATTTGAATTGGGAATGGTCCTGTTAAGGACGGCTGTAAAAATCGTGAATCTGTGACCCCAGCTTATTAACCAACCTCGACTCAAGTATTCCAATTATCATATTTACAATTTAAAAGGATCTTTTACAACAAAGAGATATGGTTTATATTACTTAGAATATGTTGGAACCGCACAATTTGTACAGGTCATAGATTGAAATATTTGTTTTTAAATTGTCCCAATGTTGACTGACATAGGGGGACGACGTCAACTTAGAATTTACCAAAAAGTGATCATTCAACTTTCTAATTATTATTATAATGTTCACAGGTTACTATTTGAACGTTAAGCTCAATTGATAAAAAAGAAGATGTGGTATGATTGCCAATGAGACAACTATCCACAAGAGACCAAAATGACAAAGACATTAACCACTATAGGTTACCGTACGGCCTTCAACAATGAGCAAAGCCCATACCGCATATGTATGTGCATCGACTTACTATTAATATGTTTTCATGGTCATAGCTCTTTAGAAACCAGAATTGATTTCTGATCTGTCCTTTTACCGATTGTGTCCTATTCCCGATTTTAAATGATTGTAAATAAGAATAGCGGGATGAATGTACAACGTAACAAGCTTTTTCTGTTTGAACCTGCTGTTAATATGAATGTCTCATTTTTTTCCCTTGTTTTCTCCTTTATTCATTTATCATAAACGCGAATGTTTCATTCATGCCATGAGATACTCAAATATCAATCTTTTAATTAACTCAAAACTTTTAACTACAACTCGGAGACTTTACTGAAAGCTACGAGACCAAGCTTTAAGCTTTGAAACTTAATAAAGAAACTGCAATATATACACAATTAACTTTGTATTATTAAGTAGGCTGAAAACCTTAAACCTCAAAATTCCATAATCCTTTCACTGACTCCGAGGTCCCAACTGATTTGGTAAACAATAATAACCGTTCAAAAACTATTAAATAATAATAAGCTTCAAAACCATAGGTTCGAAGACGCCTAGTTCTGAAACACCTAATCTCAGATACACCTTGTTGCTGAGAAACCCAGTTCTAAAACGCCTAGTATCCGAAGCACCAAAGCCACCAGACTATTACAAGCTACCTGTTCGAGAATCTGCGACAATTCCCAAGGGAAATTACAGTTCAAGAACAATCCGGTAGCTTGCAACAATCGTAAAGACTTCTTAACCGCTTGCTTCAAAAACCACAAGCACTCAATTCGAACTAGGTTTACAAACTTCTTAATTCTAACTTCTTTATTTGCTGGTATTTACTTTCCGATGCTTAACCATCAACAGCCAAATAACAAATGAGCGACCACGCACAATGAATCGGTATATATATACCAAGAGTGCGGTCCTAGAAGAGAGCACCCTAGCAACAATTAATGCGTCTGAATACAATTAAGGTTAAAAGGATGATTTTCCATATAGTTTTCGTTAACGATTTGTTCAAACGGGTAATTTATTATAGATTTCAATTCAACAATAAGGCCACACCAATTTGATCCCTTGTTCAACAGACCCGCCCGCACCTATTTTTTTCAAAACAGATTTTTTTATTTTATTTTTTTTTATATTCCCGCTTCCCGTATCCGGAATTGTAATCATGTCCATTTCCCGCACCGTTTTTTTTTGTTTTTGTAAATATTATAAAAAGATATCATTTGTTATATCACAGTCTAACCTGCATATAACGATTTTAAACATAAAAGCACCCCACCACACTGTGTAAATATCTGTAAGAATATTTGTTTCAGCATGAAACCTGGAGTGCTCCGATTAAAAGTTATAACAACGGGTATTTCCGTGAAGAACAAAAAATTGGTTTCTTTCCCCCTTACTTATATTCCCTATCAAAAATTTTCGTTGTTAGAATAAAGTACAAAGAACTTCTGAAGGATTTGCCTTCAACTGCAATTATATTGTATGCTGGCGAAACAAAACTATCCATAGCCGCTGCATGTTTATGCACCTGTCCTGATTGATTCAGGAGCATGTCGTTCAGCAGTTATCGTTTGCTGATGTTGTTCATTGGTATTTCCCCGTTTGGATATATAAATTAGACCGTTGGTTTTCCAGTTCAAATTGTGTACGCTAATAATTTTGGGGTCCTTTATAGCTTGCTGTTTGGCCTGTATCAAAGCCCTGTGTAAAAGGCCGTACTTTAAACTGTGTTTGTTATTATCAGGTTGAGAACAACCCTCCCTCAGAATGCTCAGACAAGGGGTCATTTTACTGATGTAGAAAAGAAAATAGAAATACCAAGGATTTGTATAGTTCTTCTAAACAAAACCTTTGAACACTTAGAATTTTGTACTCAAAAAGAGGAGAGTTACATCATATTTTAAACAATTTTTTCTAAAAGAGGTGTCCACTTATTTTGAATAATATTAAACTGTTAAAGTAAATGTGTTAACATGGTTAAAGTCCAGGAATATTACTAAATTCTTGGACATGTTTTGACCATTTAATACCAGATAGATATATAGTTCTATGAGAAAATATGAGCCCTTTTGTTCAAACAAATATATTATAACTTATATTGATCCCTCATAAAACATGTAAAAGGGATATTTATAACATTAAGGGGTTGCCCCCAAAACTGATGATGATTTGGATGGAGAATTGTCTCATTGTCAGTCACACATACATAGACCAGATTTAATTATTTCTTGGTGAACAGGGAAAAAATACTTCAGAAATTAAAGAAATGTCAAAGTACAAGTGATAAATCAAGTTTTATTAATATTGTCAAAACCTATTATTTTATGTTTACAAAAAAAAATTATAATCGCTCGCCTTTACTTTTCAAGCTTCGCCTCAAAAATTTGCAAATTAAATACTTTTTTATTAAAATTTTCAAATCGCTCGCTCGCCCCAAATTTTGGAGTTCAAAAATCTGTAGAACAAGGAATTAAATTGGTGTGGCCTTAACTACAAATACTATAGTATTGTTACATCTTCTGACATCAGACTCGGACTTCTCTTGAACTGAATTTTAATGTGCGTATTGTTATGCGTTTACCTTTCTACATTGGCTAGAGGTATAGGGGGAGGGTTGTGATCTCATTAAACATGTTTAACCCCGCCGCATTTTTGCGCCTGTCCCAAGTCAGGAGCATCTGGCCTTTGTTAGTCTTGTATTATTTTTAATTTTAGTTTTTTGTGTACAATTTGGAGTTTAGTAAGGCGTTCATTATCACCGGACTAGTATATATTTGTTATGGGGCCAGCTGAAGGACGCCTCCGGGTGCGGGAATTTCTCCCTACATTGAAGACCTGTTGGTGACCTTCTGTTGTTGTCTTTTCTATGGTCAGGTTATTGTTTTTTTGACACATTCCCCATTTCCATTCTCAATTTTATTAAATGTATTTTTTGTCACACCTTTGACCACTATTCACAGTTTGATATACCTCCTGTATAATAAATGCATATCCTACATAATGTTTAGTTCATATGATCTTCACTTTTAGACTTAAGCGCGTGTAAACATGGCGAATGGTGATCATTAATCGTTAGCAGCAACAATTTCAACCCTCAGTCTCTTGATTTGGTTAGATTTCTTTCTTTCCTTTTTGTTTTAATACATCATTAAAGACGGTACTTCAGAGAGTCTTTACATGCAATTAATCTGACAAAAAATGTACAAGATCGTACACTTACCTATTTTTTCTACATTCCATTCTTCTTAATCTCTACTAAAAATTTAATGTCAATTGTTCATTTATAAATATGTTCATCGTTCACTTATATAGGACACATTCAGTTACAATCAAATGACTAACTTATCTAAATTTGTAAAGTTGAAGGTACACTTTAAAATATTTTTATCTTATCTGTATTTGTTAAACCTTTTTGTGGAGTGGTTTTGAATATGATATATTTTATATCGGAACTAAACACATTTATTCTAAAAACAGTTGTTGGCATGACACGGGTTATGTTCTTCTCATATATGTTATGACAATCTAATTAAAAACCGATCTCTCATCGCTCCTGTTTCTGATATGTCGCGTGGGAGATCTAACGAAACCGGCTTTGAGGTCACATGTGAGTGAACTAAAAGTCATGAATTTATAAAGATATGCAAATGAGTTAACGACCAATTAATAAGCCAATCAAAAAAGTTTATGAATTATTATGACTGACGATTTCGTCGTAAATAAAATGAGTTACATCCCTTTGCCTTACGTTAAACTTCCAAGATCGTGGAAGACTCAATTTCATTGGTAAAAAAGACACACCTACGAGGTCACTCACATGTGACCTCAAAGCGGGTTTCGTTAGATCTCCCACGCGACATATCAGAAACAGGAGCGATGAGAGATCGGTTTTTAATTAGATTGATGTTATGATGGTATGATACTAAACCCCTAACGGGAAGGATTGTGCCTGATGTTCATATAATGAAATCATAATCTTTCAGTCAGTTTAATTGAAGTCTGGAGCTGGCATGTCAGTTAACTGCTAGTAGTCTGTTGTTATTTATGTATTATTGTCATTTTGTTTATTTTCTTTGGTTACATCTTCTGACATAAGACTCGGACATCTCTTGAACTGAATTTTAATTTGCGTATTGTTATGCGTTTACTTTTCTACATTGGTTAGAGGTATAGGGGGAGGGTTGAGATCTTACAAACATGTTTAACCCCGCCGCATTTTTGCGCCTGTCCCACGTCAGGAGCCTCTGGCCTTTGTTAGTCTTGTATTATTTTAATTTTAGTTTCTTGTGTACAATTTGGAAATTAGTATGGCGTTCATTATCACTGGACTAGTATATATTTGTTTAAGGGCCAGCTGAAGGACGCCTCCGGGTGCGGGAATTTCTCGCTACATTTAAGACCTGTTGGTGACCCTCTGCTGTTGTTTTTTATTTGGTCGGGTTGTTGTCTCTTTGACACATTCCCCATTTCCATTCTCAATTTTATTTATAGATGCTATATGCCGATTTTCCTGGTTTATGCCTCTTTTGAATTCTTTTTTATCGTTTGAATGAGAAGAGTTTATTCTACATCACACCGATACTTATATCATTAGCATTACAAAAGATCATATTTACGTTGTGTCTTCATTAATTATACTAGTTTTTTTTTGTGCTACATTCAACTTCATGATAGCTCTGTCTCATGTTGGCCGGCGGTTTTTGAAACCGCTAACATGTATAATCCCGCCACATTATTTGTGTATGTGCTTGTCCCAAATCAAAAGCCTACATGTATCATTCAGTGGCTGTCGTTTGTTGTTGTGTAACGTATTTGTGTTTCGTTCTTTTTTTACTAAAATTAGGCCGTTAGTATTCTCGGTTCAAATGTTTTACATTTGTGATTTCGGGGCCTTTTATAATTTACTACTAGTATGTGGTATGGGGTTTGATCATTGTTACTGTGACTTGACTGTTACTGTTACTCTTTACCTATTGCAACTGATTCAAAATTTTGACCAAATTGCAATTTGTTTTATTAAACCAAACTGTTCAACTGGTCAGATTCTTGAACAAACTGCTGTAGAAAATCATTCAAGCGATGAAAGTGCAAGGTGATGATCTAAAATATACTTACAATCATATAAATATATATATATAAGACTTTAACTCCACATTACTGTTGATGTAAAAATTTAAACTATTAGTTTGTATAGATATTTTAAAGTCATTTTCATGCTAAAGGTTAAATGTAATTTTGAGTTGCTATAAAAATGTCCAAACTAAGTTTTCATATAGTTTTTCTTTCGAAAAGTCTTCTTTTTTTCACAAGAATCAGACATTATGTGAATCAAAACATTTCAAATTCAGTAAAATAAGTTTGAAATTACAATATGTTTGTAGGAAGTTTCCATGGGGAAATAATCATTTTTTTTCTTTCTGAAAAAGTCTTTATTCAAAAGAATAATGCTTTAAGTTATCTCCCCGTGGAAACGTATCAATAGAATATTGTTATTTTACAGATTTTGTAATGAATATATGATGTTTTAATTCAAACGATGTCTGATTCTTATGGATATAGTAGACCTTTCAAAAGAAAAGTTATATTTAGGCATAGTTTAGACATTTTTATAGCAATTAAAAATTACATTTCACCTTTTGCATGGTTATGACTATAATACATCTATACAAACTGTTAGACTGATTTTGTCACAATAACATTGAAGTGGAGTTAAAGTCTCATAGGATAGTAAGTATATTTTATTTTATCACCTGGCACTTTCACATTTTGACTGAATACAGTTTGCTCAAAATTTTGACCAGTTGAACAGTTTGATTTTATAAAACAACTTGCAATTTGGTCAGAATTTGGAATGAGTTGCAATAGTCGGATAACATTAATAGTCAAGTCACTGTAAAGGCCTTACGTTGACCTATTGTAGTTGTCTATTTCTGTGTTAATTGGTCTCGGTTGAAGAGTTTTCTCATAGGCAATCATACCACATATTCTTTTTTATCTATTTATCGCTCCAATGTTTTTCTTATTGATATATTTATTTTATTTCATATTATTTTGATCAATAGTGTTGCTTTGATAATTGAACAATGTTTACTGTGTCTATGATTTGAAAAAAAATCCTTCCCATCGATAAAAAATATAAATGACAGCTCATACTAGTAACGGAATTTGACGTTGTTGAATATTGAATGTATTCATAGACATATAACCCGTATTATGTCTTGCACCGTCGAGGAATTTACTACCCAAATTTTGAACCTTTTTACTATACCTAAAATAAAATTGAGAATGGAAATGGGGAATGTGTCAAAGAGACAACAACCCGACCAACTAAAAAACAACAGCAGAGGGTCACCAACAGGTCTTCAATGTAGCGAGAAATTCCCGCACCCGGAGGCGTCCTTCAGCTGGCCCCTAAACAAATATATACTAGTCCAGTGATAATGAACGCCATACTAACTTCCAAATTGTACACAAGAAACTAAAATTAAAATAATACAAGACTAACAAAGGCCAGAGGCTCCTGACTTGGGACAGGCGCAAAAATGCGGCGGGGTTAAACATGTTTGTGAGATCACAACCCTCCCCCTATACCTCTAACCAATGTAGAAAGTAAACGCATAACAATACGCACATTGAAATTCAGTTCAAGAGAAGTCCGAGTCTGATGTCAGAAGATGTAACCAAAGAAAATAAACAAAATGACAATAATACATACATAACAACAGACTACTAGCAGTTAACTGACATGCCAGCTCCAGACTTCAATAAAACTGACTGAAAGATTATGATTTCATCATATGAACATCAGGCACAATCCTTCCCGTTAGGGGTTTAGTATCATACCATCATAACATATATGAGAAGAACTAATATGATTACAGCGATTGCGGGAAATGGACAAATGTTTTAAATGATGAAGTGACATAAATTTGCAAGACAGATTATAACAAAACAAATTTAACATGTTTAAGTATAATATCGGAATTAAATTAAAATAAAAAACATAATACAAATCTTTACGGCTAAAGGGACGAACTTCCATTTCACGGCTTTGTTGCAACGTTTCAGATGCCTCCGAACATGGAGTATATATCTCCCAGTTGATACAATACTCCGGAGCTTTAATTTTACTATCATGATTTTCGAAATAGTGGATTGCTGTTGGAATCATGTCAACTTTGATAAGATTTTTTTACATATCTGTTCTATTATTGATGGAAAGATTAAGAAATACTTCGATTGCTTGTACTACTTTTTCCTGATTTTAAACTGCATCGAAGAAGATAAAGTTTCGGTAGAATTCGTTCGCTAAGTCATATATGTTGAGTTGTGTCTACTATTTTGTCTGTTGGTCTTTTTTTTTAGGCCACGACGTTGTCAGTTTTTTTGGGATACGATTGCTTTTAAGCAATCTGTAGACTTTTACCGTTGACTCAGGGCTCATTCCCTCACGTCAACCGTTTTATTCTAAACATTCAGCAACATCTCAGATTCTACTGATTGTCTTTCTTTAAAAGGTAAAAACAAGCAAAAGGATTGAACATAAACAACTTTCCTGTAATGTTCTTCTCATAATCTTCATGTTTGATTTTTCCCTTGACCTATATGCGTGTTTTTAACAACACGGAAAATCAGAATTAAGCAGTATTTATATTTAGTGTTTTTATAAATTTAGAAACACGTCAGAGGGAATTCCCCAGTTTTGATAAATGCGAGTTCTTTAATTCCGATAATTCTATTTCTGTCATATAAGAACTGAAGTGGAGTTTTCTATATTTTACCGTTATGAAACTGATACTGTACTCTCATAAAGAAATTGAGACGCATTCATCATATCATTAATTAAATAAACGTTCTTGTTCCAAAGTTTGTTTATGTATTAATGCGCATGCGTATAGTTTTCTTGATTTCAAGGGGTATCAGATTGAGTGGTTGTTCTGGATTCCCCGCTAATTAATTAATTTGAAACTCATTGGATTCTTTCTATGTCTGCCTGCTATTGAGGGTTTAATGTTGTTGCATAATTTAAAATCATATGCATCATTTAAATTAAAATCAATGAAGTTTTACCTATAACACCCCTTTAGCCGAAATGGAGTCTTCCATATTATCGTTTCGAGTTGTCTCCCTTTCAGAAGTATTTCCCGTCAAAATCGTCAAGAAAAAATTAACTCGTTAGATGTCGATAAACGTCGTATTATATTAAGAACGATCTCAATTTAAACAGAGGAGTGTGTACGGAAGGATTAATGCCCACTGACCCAAAGGAAATTAATAATTAAAAAGTTAGAAATGGGGTTCCTCCTAGAATTAACGGTGATAAGATACGAAGTGAATAGTCCGAGATTACTGGGTACAAGTCAAATCGGCATCTAGTCAAATCGGCACCTATTTAAAAGTCAATTCGGCATCCAACAATATTTGATATAATATATGGCCTTTTAGGACTGGGAAATGGGGTTCCTCCTAGAATTAACGATGATAAGATACGAAGTGAATAGTCCCGAGATTACTGGGTACAAGTCAATCGGCAGCCATAGAAAAAGTCAAATCGGCACCTGGTTAAATCGGCATCTAGTCTAATCGGCACCTATTTAAAATTCAATTCGGCATCCAATAATACTTGATATAATATATGGGACTGGGACTATTTAAGTTTGTAATTTAAGTATACTAGCATAAAAGTCCCCCACGGTCCCAGCTTGTCTGGCAAATCAGCCGTCGGACATCAGAGTAATCTCGAACTATGAAGTGAAATACCTTCTCTCTCTCTCTCAGTGACTGCTGTGGAAAGTAAACTTGGAATTGATAGCACACAAATAAAACACAATAAGTACATTGCTCGTACACTTGTATCCGGGATTAGCTATTTTTAAAGTTGAGTGACTATTCAGATTTATATTACCTTTGCATTTGCAGTTGAATTAGTTTTATATATAAATGCCTTCAAGGCCATAGTCCAAATAATTATGACGTCTTGGAAGGCTATTATATTTTTTTTCTTTGAAGCCTTACTTCGACGTCGAAGTAAGGCGTCAAAGAAAAAAAAATATAATAGCCTTTCAAGACGTCACAATTATTTAGACTATCAGGGCCAGGACTGCCAAAAATGCGTGAGACTCACGCATGTTCACATGCTTTTTTGCAGCAGTATCCTTGGATCAATTTTTTCCTCTTTGATCTTTTCTATTTTGGCCAAATCTCACGAATTTGCTTAATGAAAAGTTGGCAGAACTGCTATACATGTGTCAATGAAAACTATATGGCAATCGTATTCCTCAGAGCATTCTGCTCTTTGATTTATTTATGAGTTTGAATGTCCCTTAGTTGTCTTTTGCCTCCCTTGTATTGTTTTATAAACTAGATCAATAGACAAAAAAATGTAAAATGGTTCCTACCTTTTGGTGCTAAATAAAGAGTTACGGTTTGGCTCGTACGACCTTCAACTTGAAAATAAGTGAAATTGCGATACTGTGCAGTCAGCACTAGAAAGACTAAACATGAACTTTTTTGATGAAATATCTAGTGTTCACGTTGTTTTATGAATTATATGGTAATACGTTTGTTTTTATGCATCGATTTTTTTATGCAAAATATGGTATTTCCCGTTATCCAAAGTCTAATATTCATTGTTTTAGATTAAAAATAAATATCAATTTCAATCATTCTTTTTTCTAGTATTCAGCATGAAACGAGCATATCAACTAGCCTTATATTTTATTTTAAGGATAAATTTTATTAAGACCCTGACTTCAATAGGTAAACAGGGATATTGTTCAAAAGAAAATATAACGTAAGTTCAATCGGTTTTATGTAAGGCAATTATTGACATTTGTAGATTATCTTTTTCAAGACAACATATTTTAACAGAGGTCTGTGTCTTTTTCTATGCTCATCTAAGTTATGGTTATTGAAACATATTAAAAAGCAAATAATAAGTTTGATAACATCATGCAGGTCATGAGCAACGGGAAAAACCAATAAACAATGATACAAAAGGTATAGAGATGTGAATCCCACATCAGTTGAATCAAACGGTGAACTCATGTCAAGCGGAGGGCTAAACAGCTTCCGTATCTGCAAACGTACAAATGCAATTAAAGCACGAGTATAGTGACACAGAATAGACCATACTAGTGGTCATATATTGACTGTGTGTTTTCAAACACTAAACCACCATATATTGATCGAAGAGATGGTACAAATCACGAAGCTTGAATCATTTTTCAAATGCAACGAGCAAGCAGCAACCCTATACCATGGAAATCCAGATTCTAAACGAAAACCTTATATCATCTTAACTTATTATCTTTGGTTTCAGCATTTGATTCGTATTGTTTATTTTGTATCAGCATATAATTGACAAAATATAACATTTGTTTTTATTTTATAGTGTGATAAGCACAAACGGAACTGATTTACTGAAGAAAAACTTTTGTTGCAGACATTATGAAAAACAAAACAACAAATGCAACGGTATTTAACTTTTATTTTTTAAAAGTCATATGAAACATCAAATTAAAAAAGAATTTATGCATGTGTTTTTGTTTATAACTAAATAGCTAGTTTTTACTATGAAGCTTATGTGCATTTGTTTGCACCTGTCACAAGTCAGGTACTTGATGTTCAGTGGCTGAAGTTTTTATCTAGATCAGGCCTTTGGTTTTCCTTTTTGAATGGTTTAACACTTGATTTTTGAAGCCCTTTATAGCTTGCTGTTCGGTGTGAGCCAAGACTCCGTTTTGAAGACCGAACATTGACCTATAAAGGTATACTTTTACAAGTAAGTTGTGAATTTAATGGAAGGTTGTCTATATGATACTCATACAAAATCTTCTTATATCTAAACACTTTGATCCGAAGGAAATCCTTTAATTTGTCCAAATTTAAGTAAAATTTACTTTTTTTACAATTCTTGGCTTCTCAGACGCACGTGTGTACCTTAATTAATACCACACTGGTTCTATTTATTGAGGCAAAATGCGTTGACTTTATATTTCTATGCCATATACAGTCACAAACCCGATATCACTTTTCCTCATGAATATTTAAAAACAATATTTGCCGGAACTATATTTAATCATGCATTCAGACCCCTTCAACCTGTCTTTGTTTGCAATGTAAATCAATCATTAAAATTGAGAATGGAAATGGGGAATGTGCCAAAGAGACAACAACCCGACCATAGAAAAAAACAACAGCAGAAGGTCACCAACAGGTCTTCAATGTAGCGAAAAATTCCCGCACCCGGAGGCGTCCTTCAACTGGCCCCTAACAAATATATACTAGTTCAGTGATAATTAACGCCATACTAATTTCCAAATTGTACACAAGAAACTAAAATTTAAATAATACAAGACTAACAAAGGCCAGAGGCTCCTGACTTTGGACAGGCGCAAAAATGCGGCGGGGTTAAACATGTTTGTGAGATCTCAACCCTCCCCCTATACCTCTAGCCAATGTAGAAAAGTAAACGCAGACTACTAGCAGTTAACTGACATGCCAGCTCCAGACTTCAATTAAACTGACTGAAAGATTATGATTTCATCATATGAACATCAGGCACAATCCTTCCCGTTAGGGGTTTAGTATCATACCATCATAACATATATGAGAAGAACATAACCCGTGTCATGCCAACAACTGGTTTTTGAATAAATGTGTTTAGTTCCGATGCAAAGACCCTATAAGTGAATCAATATTAACGCCAAAATATGCAATCTTTAATGACCTGACAACAGTATCGTAACTATATCCCTTCTTAATAAGTCTATTTAAAGGTTTTTTTAGTGTTTGAGGTGAATACTGACACCTTTGTGCTTTATAAAGAATATTTCCATAAAAAATTGGATGTGAAATACCTGAACGTAAAAGAAGTCTGCATGTTGAGCTATATTTACGAATGATGTCCTTATACCGATGATAAAATTTAGTAAATGTTTTGACTAGTTTGTGATATCGAAAACCCTGGTGTAATAATTTTTCAGTAATACATAAATTTCTCTTGTTAAAATCTAAAACATTGTTACATACACGAGCGTATCGTACAAGTTGAGATATATAAACACCGTTAGATGGTGACAAGGTGATTATATATATATATATATATATATATATATATATATATATATATATATATATATATATATATATATATATATATATATAAAGAAGATGTGGTATGATTGCGAATGAGACAACTCTCCACAAGAGACTAAAATGACACAGAAATAATCAATTATGTTTAATTTGACACTACTTTTTGAAATTTTGGTCATTAATGTCTTCATCTCTGTTAAGCTTTTTTTTTTTAACTATTTTGATCTGAGCGTCACCGATGAGTCTTAAAAAGACAAAACACACGTCTGCCGTATTAAATAAAACTAATTTGCGTATTTCTCTTTTCAAAATAACCTTCCATTTATTTGTTTTATAGTTCTGGCATGTAATGTTGGCATTTTAGTGTTATATTTAACATTGCCATAAAAGCGGGCGGTTTGGCAACCAACCTTTTTTTCTTAAAATGTCCTAGGCCCGTACCAAATCAGGAAAATGGCAATTGCTATCTTATAGTTCGTTTTTGTGTTTGTTGCATTGTCTTTTGGTTTTTTGTTGTACACTTATGTTTTTGCTATTTCGTTGTTTTCCTCTTATATTTTATGTGTTTCCCTCAGATAGTTTGTGACCCGGATTTGTTTTCTCTCAATCGATTTATGACTTTCGAACAGCGGTATACCACTGTTGTCTTTATTTATTATCATTGTTGATATTTTAGTCCATATTGTAACACACTCGTTAATAATCGGATTGGTTACAACAGATCAATTTGTTTTGTTATAATTTGACTCCGCCAGATATGAGTTCTTTTTAAAAGGAATTTTTCAGAATATTAAAAACAAATAAATACTAATAACACAATAAACAATAATGGATAAATTTGTTTTATCTAAATTGCAGTTTAAAGACATTAATAGTGTATTGACTAAACATAATAACGATATACGGATTCGGTCCGATATGGGGAAAAATCTCGAAAAAGCCTCGAATTTCATCGTTTTCAAGTCTCATCCTGAAATCGTTGATATGTCAAGTCAATACACTATTACTGTCTTTATCCATACTTCTGTATTGGTTGAGTGTCTACAAAGGTAACAGATTGTAAACGTCGGCTTCAAAACACGACAAATAAATAGCTGTCATATTTTCATATCAACACTGACCAATAGATTTTTTTTTATTTACGATTATACACTATGGATGTGATAAAAATGATAATTGTGCACAGAAGACTTAGTTTTTGATTTATGTATGCATTGGTTCAGGAATTGGATATACAATATATTCCTCAAGTCACTCGTTTTATATGTTTTTAAGACAAATTACTAAACAATCGATTCATATTTTCACTATCGAGCAAGCGAGACTCTTCTTTGTTCTACCTTATTGAAAGTTATAATACAGTCAAAACAGAAAATCGTCAACCGCTAATAATCTAACACTTTAAAGCTATATGATAATATATCTAAATAACAGCATGGATTGCATAACGTCTTCGACAAAACAGTTTTCACTGATATCAGTTCTTTATGGAAGTCATGATTTGAATACTACATGTTGTCTTCTTCAATCATCTATGAACAATATTGCGTACAGACATAGCATCGTATGATACATTTGGTCACAGGTGTTAGAAATCAAATTAAAATCTACTTCCTCAATATTTATTTATTGTTGAAGTGTTTCCTTGTTTTGACAAATATACTATGAAGTTTGAGCTTGATTTGAAGGGTATTTGTTTCATTCTCCATATAATGTTTTTATTTTATCTATAGTGATATGAAGTGTTATATGCGTTGCCTAAATACATACGTCAGACGTGCGTTTAGTTACAAAAGACCCACCATTGACGCTCTAATAAAAACAGGGATCGAAGAGCATTAAGAACCGAAAATCATGATATATCGTATAAACACACCTTAGGTAGTCTATGAAACTACAGCTCCTGCCTGTTTATCTTTGGCGGGAATTCAAAGAAATGCACACCAAAAATGAAATATGAGACTTTATACCTATACCCGTCTTATTTTGCCTTCCAATCTCTCTAATCATGAAATGCATGATCATTCTAGTGTTTGCCTTTGGTGTGTCCTGTCTTTATCATGAAGGTCAGATACCTCTGATGTAGAAAACTTATGAACGATCGGGCCAACAAAATTACCTCAATAGGAAGAGCTAATATGAAATCAATCTAGGGGACTGGCCATGATGACGTTAACAATAATTTTCCTGAATTACATTAATATTTAAGCTAGAATTTCCACTTGTGCATTGGTCTCTTTTGGTCAATTTAATGGAAAGTTTGATGTGGAATCTATTAAAGACGACAAAAACCGTAGCAGCATTGGTAATGCATGATATCTTATTTCAAATGGAATGTAATGTAATGCCAAGTACCCAAAAGTGTTAAAAATATCTTAATATTTACGATTGTTCTAAGACCTTTTAGACCCTGATAAGTACGGTAGTGGATCAATCATACTGTGCCAACTGAAGCTGATATATGGCTTCTGATTTTTATGACAAGGTCGACTAACATGTTTTAATCATGTCAACTTGGAAAAAAGAGATATAATTACATCAACCTGAGAGTGATGGAACCTTCTCTATTGTACTGTCTTCACGGCAACATGGCCAGAAGTACCTATGTCACTACTGAATACTCATTCTGGACTAATATGTACATTTAGTATGAGTTTCTCTCCTCACTTGCATTTGTATTTTGCATTTTTCGAAGTTTTTTTATCTTGATATTGGGCCATAGTAGTCACATTTGTCACATTCTCTTCCGTCGCATCATTAACAAAAGATGTGACAGTTTCTATTACTATCATGATATTCTTTTGTAATTGTAGATCCAATTTGCTATTGCGCGTGCATTCCCGTTGAGATGTTATTAGAATCATGATTACTTCCATGAACAAAATATAAATAGATTTCTACCAAATTGAATGAAATTATAAACAAACGGTTGTCTCTCCTGCATTTCACTGTTTTTATTTCAGAGTGTAAAGCAGGATTTACATCTATAAATGGACAACCATGTCATCAATGTGAATATGGCCGGTACGGAAAACGATGTGCCTTTATTTGTAGATGTTTTAATAGTGAGAGGTATATTTTTATATATTTCTGGTAAATTACTTGGTCAGTTATTGTAACCTTTTTCTTAGAATTTGATGTGTCATCTATTTTTTTTTATTTCAAAGCTTGAAAGATCGAAAACATATCGTGTAGCATTGTAAACAAGCTTTTGCTTAACCACGAATTCAATTGTCCACGAAAACAATGTGTTTCCTTAATCCACGAAAACTAATACATATGAAATTAAAATGAACCGACAATAATTGACATATTTTGCATAAGTGCATCATGGGGTACAGGTGAAAAGGACTAATGTTCAAATTCTTTCAATGTCATAATTTAGTATATTGAGTATATAAACTTTAGTTAAAGCGAAGCCTGTCAATGATAAAAGTTAATGATCAAATGCCTTATTTTTATTAGAGTTCATCGGCTTATCAAAAGCAACTGATGTTAAATGCATTTTGTAACAGTTAACTTTGCTTATCAAACACACTATACGAACACCAGCTTCAAGATCATCCGGAATAACTCTGTGACAGAAAGTTATGTAAAATCATAAATTCCATATCTATCGTATATATACAAAAACAAGGTTTTCTTTAGTAGTGTTTTTGAGGGCTGTTTATATTTTACTTTTAAAACAACAAAATAATTGATTCCTCTCGAAACGAAACTCAAACTGATGCACAACACCACAAAATGTTAAGTCACCAGCTGCAGCATCTTAAACAATTTATATCTACAATATAGAAAATTAAACCTAAAATAAAATCCCTACGATATCAGAATTTAGGCGATATCGGATATGTTCCTTACGTCGTAACTACAATCCCCTTCCCTTTCATGAATGTGACCTACCGAATTAGACTATTTACCGGATTTGTAATCACACAAGCAACACGACGGGTGCCACATGTGGAGCAGGATCTGCTTACCCTTCCGGGGCACCTGAGATCACCCCTAGTTTTTGGTGGGGTTCGTGTTGTTTATTCTTTAGTTTTCTATGTTGTGTCGTGTGTACTATTGTTTTTCTGTTTGTCTTTTTCATTTTAAGCCATGGCGTTGTCAGTTTGTTTTAGATTTATGAGTTTGACTGTCCCTTTGGTATCTTTCGTCTCTCTTTTAGGCCTATCTTCTAAAATTCTTTCAATTATGTTTCTGTCATCGAAGTTATGTCCAGTTGCAAAATTTAATTCAAGAAAGTTAAAGCCAAAGGGTATGATTGCTAAAAGATTTATTTTTTTAACTGTCTCGAATCGAATTACTTTTAAACCGATGAGTCAATTCCATAATTAAATATGTTTCCAAAGCATCGATTATTTTTATACTGTTAGTACCTTCTTTTGATGACATGTATAATTATAGCCACTCACATTTTTTTGTTATACATATCTACTGAACAGACAGAAAATATCATTTTAACTGTAAGTCATAATCGCAAATTCAGGCCAGTCGCCTTCTTTTTCATTGTTTGTCGAAGAAAACAAATATTTTGAAACTTTATAAGAAATCTAAACAATCTTGTTAGTCATCTGTATAACATGTTATTCCTTTTATTTCATAGCTCCTTATTGCACTGATCCAGATGTAAAATAATAAAACAAATGATATACCCACACCTCATATAGTCGGGCATTTGATTTTGTGATGTTTAAGAACTTCCCGCGGCCGCCTTTTAAATTAAGATTTTTTTTTTGAGGGGGTAATTTTCTCAATACATTTTTATATTCTTTTGTAGATGTGATCACATCATAGGGTGTACCAAGATTCGGCAATATGTCACCGATGACATTCCAGGTAAAACTTGAAACAATGTTGTCATCTCATTCTGTACTTACATTTGGTCAAAATTCTCATTCATTTTTTCATCTTAGTAAAAATGTTAGCGTAACTGTCTTGTTTATTTTTTTTGTTCTCTTTCTTTGTCAGGTAAAAACAGGTATGTAGTTGATTAATACATCTTCATTCATTACGTTTAATAAGTTATTGAGAAATCCAAAGTATTTATGTTGGATACAATATAAAAGAACATGCATACATTATATATGTGTCTGTCCTAAGTAAGGAGCCTGTAACTGGGTTTTAGTCGTTTATTGCAGTTCTTGTATTTGTTTTTCGTTTTTGTTTTTTGAAGTTTCATTTGTGTTGTGCCGTTGCACCAATATTCGATGTTAGAAAATGGTTGTTGCCTTCGGACATGTTTAACATCGCCACATGCTGTATGTGCTTGTCTCAAGTCAGGATCATGAAATGTAGTGGTTTTTTTTTTATTGTTGCTGTATATCATATTTGCTTTCCGTTGAATGGTTATATAAATGTAATATATATATTATTTTCTTCGTTGCGGGAACTCTTGCACTAAACATTTTGTTAGAAACAATAGAGAGAAAAAATAGCATACCTTCCATAAAAAGAGGGTACTTACTATAGCTATGCCATACAAGAAAGGCCAAAAAAATGAAGTTTATGACGTCAGGAATTATATATATAATTTCGGGCTTCTGAAGTATTTTTCCGAATTTATCAAAACCAGATCACTCATATTCAAACATTATAAGTAATATATAATAGTAGTTTATGATTATATATGTGTAAGTCCTATCATACATTTAATCATATCCAGCACCTCTTTTGAACTAATCTAACTAACATCCTCCCTCTTGACCCTGAAGTTTAGCTCTTGTTGAAAGAGGTGAGGAAACGCATAAAGTGTATCTTACACATATCTATATATAATATGTGAAACGGTCACTAAATGTATATTTAAAATAATTTGTTTTACCAACATGCCGACACTATTTTTACTGTCGTTTTTTCAAATCTTGTTTATATCATTTTACTTAACTTAATTAAGTTGTTAGCATACACCGACTGAAATGTACCGGCCTAGATTTTCCAATTTAATAAAATTTAAAGACAAAGTCGTTTTGAGAACTCATACGTGTTTTCAGCAAAGTAAAAAAAAAAGACCAACTATGATCGCCTCTACATAATTTAAAAGTGATTGTCTTGACTGATTCAATACGTCTTATAAGTATCAGATCCTTAAACACGTGGTCATGGTAATTACACTACACTAATATAGTCGTCTGACTTGGAACTTTTTAACAATTGGGTTATGTGTTTGCCTGAATTTGGGTAACAGAATTATTTTTTTTATTAGAAAACATAACCCCAACCTCTTTTCCCTTGAAGTTAAATGGTCGTTCCGTATTATTGTTTTTGTTATTCAGAATCTGCACCAGAGAAGTCATTAACCTTTCCCGAAAAAGATACGACTGTTATTAAGAGTAAAAAAAGGACAACCACAACCCCAAATCATGAAGGAAGCGACAAAGGTGAACATATATTCACTTTTTATATTTTGTTATTCATATTATGTGGAACTGTGTAGACCAAATTGTGAATGTACTAGGTCAACAACCTTTACATTTGTATCAATCCTAGTATCATTGTTGTGTAGATTGATAAACAACTGACACGATCAACTTCATTTGTCTGTGTGTGATAGCTAAAGGTTATACCCAGTTAATTTATAATTTTATTTAAACTAAAACATATAATCAGACATGCTTTTTACTAAGTAGTAAATTTTCTGTTTGATCATATGATTTAATAGTTTAGTATACAAAACAGAATAATCTTGAATGGTAACGCAGCTGAAAATATACCAAAGGGAGAAAGTATGCCAACTGTGAAATAATACAGACTTTTTCACGATGTTAAGCCAATCTTAGAAAACAATCATATTTTTTATATTTAAAACATAGAAAAAAATAGTATTGAGGCGGGTAAAGAGATCAATGTACATGCATCGATCAATTAATTTTGATTATATGTTTAAGTTCAAAGAAAATGGAAAAATGGAAATGGGAAATTTGTCAAAGAGACAAAAAACCAACCAATATGCGAAAAACAGCCGACGACCAACAACGGATCTTCAATACAGCGAGAAAATCCCGAAAAATTGAAGTAGCATACACACTTTTATTTTAAAACTAGCACCAACCATTTTCTGTTGTATGACCTTTTATTTGTTTGTTTCCGTTTTCTGGTTATCTTCATAATTTTCTACAAACGTTTTTTTTTTTTTTGTTCCGTTTTGTTATTTTTCTATATTATTTTTTTTCTTTTTTTTGGGGGGGGGGGGGGGGGGATTTAGAGAATTGTTTTGTTGTTATGTCGGTTTTCTTTGTTCTGTTTTTTTTACGGTTGTTCGGAGGTTCTTTACTTTTTACTTATTTTATTTTGTTTATTCATTTTTGCAGGTTGGAATGAAAAGGAAATAATTCTTTATTCAATTTGCGTTGGTGCGTTTGCTTTAGTAATAACACTGTGCTGTGCATGTCAGTGCCGATATAAACGGATTTATGGTACCTTTAAGTGGTACCAGACTGAAAATAGAAGAAGAAAAAATATACTTGGTAGTTCATTACCGGATATACCGAAGGGAAATATTGAGGGAATATATGAACTGATAGATGAATCGAGTATGATAGATATTAACATTAAAAAGATTAAGAAAAGCAGTCTCTCCGTAACAGACAAAAATGACAGTAATTGTGAACCAGCTGAGAGCAATGATTATCTGACACCGTATGAATCTGTAAATGAGGACGCAACTTCTTTTAACACAAATGGTAATAAATCAGACTCTTTAGCAAACGATAATGATGATATAACAAGTGATTGCCGATCTATCACATCAAGCTCTGACGTACACGAAAGAAGATCAAGCTTCTTGAATTCTTATCAATCAATTATTGCAGACATTGATATTCATGAATATAGATTTACCAATATGCCTAACGAACCCGGTCAATCGGAACCAGAAGCACAAACGAGTGCATCTGGCTACCCGAATTCATATGAATCGATGATAACAGCCAAGGATTTACATGAATATATATCTATTCTTAATTTTTCAGACGGCGGGTCCAGTTCCTCGTTGGCAGAGACGAGAACTAAACATATCGGAATTAAGTTTCAATATCCCTCAATATCCCAAGATGAAAACTTTAGGACTGCTATGCACGAGTACACATGCGATACATTGTCGGTCAATGTAGATATGATTAACGATGATTCAGTTGAAAATTTCAAAACACAGATGGAAGAATATTAACATTTATGTAGTAAAAAGTAAGATAAAAACATGCCAAATTATTTTAACAAATAATTTTGTCACTGTGTACTATTTGTTGTTTTCAAAATTACACTATTCCATTAATAGTGTAATAAATACTGGAAAAATGAATATTGGATGAAGGTAGTATTTTCTATCATTGAATTTTAAGTTTGATTGTTTCATTGGTATCTGTTTTTCTATTTTAATGTTTGATACACTTTTATATTCTGACGAAAAAATGATTTGAGAGTAAAACATTTGTATTCAGTAGTTTTCGCATTTGTTTGTTTAACCTATTTGTGCTCATGAGTTTTTGTTAAAACCCTTAATTCAATTTAATTTAATACATTATATAATTGTTTTATTACAAAAAAATGCCAAAGTAACAAGGACATTGTGGTTTACAATTATCCGTCAAACCGTCAATATTTTGGTCTTTCTTTCTGTCTGTTTGTTCGTCCATCCGTCGGGACATGGCTTATGATACAATGTAACTCAAGTATGCGTTAACAATTTGTATAGTGCACAAATATGATAGTGCAGCTGAAAGATGTCCAGATGAACTCACCTCTATAAATAGTGTTATTCTGCGTAGTACAATTATGATACTAGAAATAAACTGGTTCTAAAAATAAACTAAACTGTCGGTGAGCTCGTGTAACTGTAACATTAGGTACGATACATACGAGCAAGTGATTTGTTTTCTGATTTTCAAAAAAAAAAAAAATCCTGACTGACAAAAGTTCAACTACATCGAATAAGTTTTTATTATTGCAGATGTTTGCTTCATATATTTTCGGTGATAACATATATTTATTCATTTGATAAGTGAAACTTCACTTGAAGAGTGAAGATATTCTGAACGTTCATTTGCCCATAAATTACAAAACCAAATATTTATTCATGTTAAATTATAAAGCGAAATATTGTAAAAATAGACTCATAAAAATAAAACAAGGTAGGTGTGAGAAAACACATATTCTGGTTACCTCTTGTTACCTTACACTGATATGAAAATTGCTTTAAAATTTTAGATCACAACGTCACATTAAACACAATGTCGAATGTTGTGTCCCAAGCCGTCATGATCAATGACACTCATTTCAATCCAATATTAGTATTTTGACAGTTTTCGATAGTGATGAAAAGAAAATGCAGATTGAATTGCAATAAACACAGCCTAGAATGTTCACTATTTTTCCTAGTTTTAATTGTTACCAATATATTACACGAAGCTAACGAGTACTAGTTATATCATAATTGCCCGTTTTGGTATCTATTGGATAATCAATACACACACTTATTGATTTTCTTAAATGTCATACTTAGATTGTTATTGATTTATTATGTTAAGTAGGTTTTTTCCTCCCGTTATCTAATGGAATTCGTATCCTTCTTTTCATATTTTCGCTAACCGGAAGCAATTTAGATGATCGATGTAGGAATTATTACATGAATGATAAAACGCAACAATGTTTTTGTTTGTGTTTGCAGAAAGGTCTGTGCGCCAACGTCTGCTATAGCTCATATTTATTAGCTGAAATATTTGGCAGTTTTCATTTGAACTGCGGAGCGTATGCAAGCTTGAAGGTTGCAATATTTTCTTGTTCATTTATTTGATGACATTTTACTTGTAAATTTACAGTCACTGTTAATGTGTAAAATGGATGCTTATAGTTAATATTATAAACTTGCTCCATGTCTTTGTACATGTTAATATAAATCGGAAGGCAGTTTTTTCCTTTGATCTTATTAATTGATTGTGTATCACACTTGAGATTCACCATAGTCTATTAGTAACTGGCAATTTAATAAATAGTGTAAAGACTTGTCCCGTTAAATATTTTTTAATCCATGTATATATTATACAAGCATTTTAGTTGCACATGATGTCAATTGTATTTCTAATTCCAATAGGTATGTCGCTTTGTCTTTTAATGCTGTCGTCAAAGATCGCAGTCTGATTCATTCTGTTAATTAACTAAAGCATTTAATATATACATGAAATGCATATTTAACACATGTCACATTGATCATATGATCTCGAATAATGTATACAGATATTCAGATTTAACATCATTTACAATATTGAAAAATGAATTCAAGATGAACTCGACTATTTGAAGAATAGGCAGTTAAAAGTGCATATACAGAAGTTACAAAAAGAAATTAATGCCTGATAACTGGGATTCATAAAGTAAGAACAGGCCGCCAATTTGAATAAACTCACCATAGAGACCAGGATTATTTTTTTATTTACGCCAGACACGCGTTTTGTCTACAAAAGACTCATCAGTGATGCTCGAATAAAAAAAAACAAGTTTTAAAAAAGGCCAAATAAAGTACAAAGTTGAAAAGCATTGAGGACCAAAATTCTTAAAAGTTTTGCCAAACACATCTAAGATAATCTTATCCTGAGGTAAAAAAAAAAAGCCTTGGTATTTCAAAAATTAAAAAGTTTTGTAAAAGAGGGACGGAAGATACCAGAGAGACAGTCAAACTCATAGATTGAAAATATACTGACAACGCCATGGCTAAAAATATAAAGACAAACAGACAAATAATGATACAGAAGACAAAACATAGAAAACAAATGACTACACTATATCTTAAATGAAAATATTTATATTATAATTTATCCATTTGCAATTATAATTCATTTTCTTTTATCTTAATACAAACTTATCATATCATTATGCTGTTGTTGGATTTTGCGTAAACATTGTGCGTTTTAAGAAAATATTGCAATCACTTCAGAAAGTCGTCGTCACCATTTCTTATTGAAGTTAACGAAATATCGTTATATTTTGAGAACTGTTCTGTACCAAGTCAGGAATATGACAGTTCTTGTCCATTCGTTTTTGATGCGTTTTGTTATTTGATTTTGCCATGTGATTATGGACTTTCCCAATTGATCTTCCTCTAAGTTCATTATTTTTGTGATTTTACTTTTTGTGTATTTGTCGTTTTGTTTGTTTTGAATTTTTTTTTTCTCTATCGATTTATGAATTTTGAACAGCGGTAACCTACTGTCGCCTTTATTTGGTCATGCTGATAATTTATTCAACTGATTATTTTCCATTATTGTAAACACACGTTTTCTTGGTAGCGCTTTTTTAGATGACTCTCATACTTTCATGAAATTATAATTAAACGTTTAGATGAATTTTCATACATTCATTTATTCTAGAACCCATTGTCCGCATTGTACGGGTTATGCTCTTTCGATAAAAAGGTTTGATAGCATGATACTAAACCCTAACGGAAAGGATTACGCAGATTGCATATGATGATGACATAATCTTTCAATAATTTTAATTGAAGCCTTGGGCTGGCATGTAAGTACCTCCTTGCAATTATTTGTTACTGTATGTTTAAAGTGACATTTTGCTTAGTTTCTAATGTAACCTATTCTAATATCGGGTTCTGACTTCATTTGAACAAAGTTTAACTATGTGTTTTGCTGTGTGATTGTTTATTTCCCATTTGGTAGAGGTAAAGGGAGGGCTTAGATCCAACAAACCATTCGTAAATACGCCTGTATCTAGTTATGAACTTCTAGCCTTTGCTTGTATATTTTTATAATTTTCTTTCTATGTATTATTTGGAGTTAAACTGAACTGATGGTGTTGCTGCATTAAAAACCCGTTGGTGGTCTTAAGCTGTTGTCTATTCATTTTTCTGGTTATTGACACATTTTCTTTCCATTTTCTTTTCTAATCAGATCAAGTAATTAAATTTTCAATTATCATCGTGTTATTCAGTTTTATTTCCTGCTTTCAAATACAAGATGATTACTCATTGAATAATACATTCAACAGTTATTTTGCATTTATAATTACCAATGCAAAGCGCTAATCGCTTATCGTTAATTATGATTCATTCATAATAATAAAATGTAAAATTTGAATTCGTATGCTTTCTCATTATCAAACTATACAATGCAATGACAGCTGAAAATATACATCTATATAAAAAAACATAATTGCCCTTTTATTTATCATTCTCGCACTGACGTAGCAAGTTTAATATAGTCTCAAGTCGGTTTTTTAAAGCGATATCCAGTGGTGTTTGTCCCTGTTTATTTTTAATATTGGTTAGTGCTTTATATTGCATTAATAGTTTGACTACTTCCTCATTCCCATATTCACAGGCAATATGAAGTGGTGTATAACCTTTTTCATCAGATTTGTTCACACGCGCTTTATTCGAAATTAAAACTTCAGCAATATTACAGAGACGATGTTCACAGGCATAATGCAGCGGTGTTTTGCCTTTATTGTCTGCTTCGTATATGTTCGCATTCTTTTCAACAAGAACCTTTACTACATACTGGTGTCCCTTTTTACAAGCTATATGGAGGGGTGTCATACCTTCCACGTCATTGTTGTTTACGGAAGAAGTATTTGTAATTAAATATTTTACAATGTCTTTGTTTCCGGCTTCACATGCATAATGAAGTGCAGTTCTTTTTTTCGAATCCGTATCATTCACGACAGCTTTATTATTTATTAGACATTGAACACAATTCATATGTTCGTTTTGACATGCTAAGATGAGGGGTGTTTTTCCGTTGCTGTTTTTTTTATTGACCCCTTGATATGTCATTCGTGTCAAAAAATGATTTAAAAAATCTATATATCCAAAGGATGAAACAATGTGAAGAACGTTTGACTTAGTTGATGAGTCAACAAGCTTCTCTGGCTTCACGTATTTATTAAGGTAACCGACAAATGTTTTCCTGGTGTACTGCGATTTGAAAAGTTTATTACTTAATACATCAAAAATTAAATTATTATTCATATCAGACGTGAGACGGTGATAAAATGCATCTGTCATCATACGTGGTACTCTTATTGTATGGACACAATTATTTTCTTTGTCTGTAAATAAATGAAGTCTTTCTTTGATAAATACACTGGTGCTGTATTTTAGAATACTTTTCATAAATGATCCTCCAATCAATTTTGCGACAACATCAAACAATTCAGGACACAGGAAGGAAAAGAATATGTTGTCATTCTTGATAAACTCTTCATTTAATGACATAAATGTTTTATGCAACATATTTTTTGATGGGTATTGATTGAAACATGATTCATTAAAAATGTCTCGAAGAATGAAGTCTGTTTTCTCAGAATAGATCGAACCAGATAAGTGACTTATTTCGACTTTATTATTCATCACGACAAGGACGGCTAAAGCAAGATAACCAACATCTGATTTTTTTTGCATGCTGACAATTTCAAAAGATACGATGTCTACAGGATGTGTGAAGTATTCTAAAACATTGTCTTTGTTATATGAAGAACAAATCACAGGATAAAAATGGTACAATGACAAAATATCGTCAGAAAATGATTCAGGTATATCAGTTTTAAAGTATGACTTATACATTTTTCTCCGTTCATCTAAAACTAATTCTGATGTTTCCGATATAAGATTTTTATGAATAAAGGATATATGTGTTTTTGAATTTTCAAAACTCTTGACGTTTAGTAGATATATGTAAGTTCTGCACGTTAAGAGAACTTTTACAGTACCAGATTTAGTTATAACTGCATTTATACTTGAACCGTACTTTTCCGATCTTTCAGTTATGTCAGATATATTTGTCGAGTACTTTCCAAATATATCATCAATTATAAAAAGTTGTCTTCGATTGCGGCTAGTACATCTCATAATTTCCTCTGGATTTGTTACAAAAATTGGGTCATAGCCTTGTTTTGCAAGCATTGATGAAATGTAACATGCAATCGTAGTTTTTCCAGATTGAAAAGGACCTGTTATCAAAACGCAAGGATTTTTTGTGATCGCAATCAAAATTTCCTCTGATGCACGAGTCGGTACAAACTTGATTGAATGATCTTTCCAACTTTTCGTTTCGATGGTAGATTTACCTAAAACGGTAAAGATAAAGACATTTCATTATCATTAATTTTAAAATATGTTTTAGACACACGATTTAGTACACTTTGGAGTATTTATGAACGTTTCATTTGAAACCGTCGTATCCACTTTGAAGTACTTTTTTTATTGAACTATTGATTTATTTGTTACATGATATTCACAGCGTTTGAACGCACAAATAGGCAACATAAAAAAAAAATATTAGATATTAAAGATGTCCACATTCGTCAAAAAAAAAGAAAGGTGTTCTTTTATATCTTAAAGTGTACTAAATACGTTACATCATTGATAAATTTAAAAAGCAGAAATTTCATTAAAGACGACAATAATTAATTTACTGTCAATTCACTGTCACAATTCATAAAAAAAACACACACTACATATCATGACAATTCACCGTTAAAACGTTACTGATAAACAAAACTGTAACGCTTCCAAAAGGCTTTCCAGGGATCAAGAACCTTCTGCAGCTAATTATTTTACAAACAAAGTATGGAAATAACCATATAACCGGAATTAAATAAGACGGTTGTATGTGGCTATGATCCCGATATCTGCGATTTTGTTGAAGCACACATTGCAAATTTCTTTCTTTAAAAGCGGTATTATGAACAGGATATAGTAATTTTTCAAGAAAAAAAGTTTTTTAAATCAACCTAAGACATTTATTGAAAAACGAGCTTCATTATTAATTTCTCAGAGGTTGTAAGGAATTTATTTAATATATGTTGTTCCCCACTCAAGTAAACGTTTAATAAACTTGAGAATGGAAATGGGGAATATCTCAAAGAGACAACAACATAGCAAAAGAGAAGATAACAGCCGAAGGCCACCAATGGATCTTCAACGCAGTGAGAAAATCCCTCATAACAGTATATGTATATACAGGTTTTTTTTATGTTTTCGGCTATAACTGCATTGAGAGTGTAGAATTAATTCCATATTAACATAATATATCCAAATTCTTTATCTATCATTAGTTATCACTAATACTGTTATTGTAAAAGGTTGCTCTAATATCATTTAATTGTCAGCTATTGTAACGGGTGTGGGTCGGCGACGACACCTCCAGGACGTGTAGTGGCCAGTATTTCAACATTATTCTACCATCTGGATACCTGATATCAGATTATGGCTGAACAACAGACAATAAATCAAATGAAATAAAACTTGCACCATAAATGGGTGACTAACTCTGTGGAACTTCACTTAAAATGGGGGATAACTCTGTTGTAGAGAACGGAAGATTTTTACCGGCGAGATTTTGAGGCTTGTGTAAGGGCGACTCGGACTGAATAACCATACAATTCATTTTCTTGTCATTAAACAGTATAACTTTAACAAAGACGGTACAGACGAAAAAATTTAAAAATTAGCATTATTAAACCATTCTAGAAACATCAAAGTTGAATACTAAAACAGTTAGATTAATAATCCTTTTTTGTATCTTCATATGCTAAAATCAAATTTAACTTAAAATAAACATTTAAATACTAAATAATTAATTTGTACACATTAATTAAGGGGAATTAACCAGTCACATTCAATACACTATAGCTAGTAACATCAAATAACTGAATATGTTTATTGTATATTTCCTCCTTTTGTTTAAACAAAACCAAGGTGTTTAAAGAGGTCAAGATATCATTTCTGTCGACGGAACTGACAATAGTTAAAAGGTCTATCGATTTAACAATCGAAAAACACTATACATGTACTTGAACCGACGAGGTTAAGTGAGTCAAATCTCTGTGTAACACTATGAGTTTTTATATGTGTATACCTCACCTAAGACAGTAGAGGGCATTATGTTTTTTGGTTTGTGCATTCGTTCGTCTCCGTCCGTTCGTTCGTCCGTCTGTCCTGCTTCAGATTAAAGTTGTTGGTAAAGGTAGTTTTTGATGAAGATGAATTCCGAACAACTTGAAACTTAGTTCACATGTTCCCTATGATATGATCTTTCTAGTTTAAATGCATTTTAAGAGTTTTGATACCAATTTCACGGTTTATTGAACATGGAAAATGCGAGTGCGAGTAGGGCATCCGTGTAGTATGGACACAAGAAGACTAGCTCAGAAACAAATGTAGCCAAATTTATAGTTCCCTCATAGACGTCCGGAAATAACAATTACAAACTCAACATGCCCTTGTACAGATAGATTTGCAACACGTGTAAGGTTGGTGCATCATTTGATTAAATAGTTACTTATGAAAAAAAGAAAATGTGGTATAATTGCAAATGAGACAACTCTCCACAAGAGACCAAAATGACACAGAAATTAAGAACTATAGGTCACTTTTCACGAATGTGACCTACCGAATTAGACTTTTTACCTTTATTTGTGACATTTTTACCTTTTGTGTATGTTTTGTTCACGCATAATTATCAATATTATGGAATTTGATGCGACTGTCGTACAAGTGAGAGGTGTAGCGCTACAAAACCAGGTTTAATCCACCATTTTCCACATTTGAAAATACCTGTACCAAGTCAGGAATATGACAGTTCTTGTCCATTCGTTTTTGATGCGTTTTTTTTTTTTTTTTTTTTCCATGTGATTATGGACTTTCCGAATTGATTTTCCTCAAATAAGTTCAGTATTTTTTAGATTTTACTTTTACCGTAAGGCCTTCAATAATGAGCAAAGCCCATACCGCATAGTCAGCTATAAAAGGCCCCGAAATGACAATGTAGAACAATTCAAACGAGAAAACTAACGCCCTTACTCATGTACAAAAATGAACGAAAAACAGATATGTAACACATAAACAAACGACAACCACTGAATTACAGGCTCCTGACTTGGTACAGGCACATACATACAGAATGAGGCGGGGTTAAATATGTAAGCGGGGTCCCATCTCTCCCCCTAGCCTGTGGCAGTGGTATAACAGTACAACATAAGAACGAACTATAAAAATCAGTTGAAAAAGGCTTAACTCATCAGATGGACAAAAATACAAGTGGATGTGGTTGGGTACTTGTACATCCCAACAACAAAAAAGACGCTAAGTTCCCCTGACCTTTTAACAAGTTCGTAAATATGATTATCTATACTATTAAACGAGAACACCTCATTCTGTGCGTCGCTTCTCTTACTTCCACAATAAATTACTCATCACACCCCTGTGTCCTATAGGTACCATGCATAGTCTCATTTGTCATCCATTCTTATGATTATTCAGCTTGAGTTATTTTGGAAGAAAAACGAAAAAGAAAGGAGCCCAGATATTGTATCCGTCATCGGTTGGACTTTTAATTCATAAACATGACATCCGTTTAGAACTGTTTAAATTACACATAATTTTCAAAAGTATTTTCACAGTTTTTTGTATACCATGATTATACATATACTATTAATAAAATGTATTTGCTATTTACAATTCCAAGTTTACTATCCACGGCGGTCGCTGACGTGGTCGTGATATACTATGACCAGTGACTGCCATGGATAATAGACTAGGAATTTAAAGTAGATAGTATATATACTTTATTTTTAGTATAATGTATGTTCATAGTATACAGAAAAACAGAAAACAAACAATATAAAATATTTCACGAAAATTCATCCTACAACGGTTTAAATACTTTCAACCATGCACTTTATGCCCGCAATTTCGGGTGTGTGTTCTTGAATGTATAATTAAAGTTTGGAATCAAATAACAACTGCTTAACAAATTAAAGTTTGAAGTGTATCAGACAGTTTACTAACAAACGAATTTTAAATCAATAAGATGTTAGTATCGTATACATTAGAGATATTATAACAAAACTTTTCAGGGTAACGAACAATGTCCTTAAAATACTGACATACTTGTGTTATAATAAATATGTAACATTAATTAAAGATATTATTGTAAATATTTATGTAAGTTATATACTTATTTTGAAGTAGTTAATACTGTTTGTAATCGTCCTTTATTTTTTTCAGATATATAAGCCAATGTTATTTTTACCGAATATTATCAATAAACATTAGTAATAAATTTAACAGGGATACTTGATGGAATGATGTACACCAAGTTTACTTGTTGAACAGAATAAGATCGTGTTCACACCAAACGTCGTGTACAGTAAACATTTTTACAAATAGTTTAATGCAATGTACACTAGTTTCACATTAAAGTTGTTCACATCTATACACCTTGTTTAATTACCTGAACATAAGATTTGTTCACACTTGTAAACTAAATGTCATTTAAATGTTCATTACGTAGAAGCGAATGGCATATTTATGCTCAACTTTTTAGCAGTAAGGTAACGACCATTTGACCTAAAAAAAAAAAAAAAAAAAAAGGGAGGGGCTGGATTTGAATAAAAACGTTCGCGCGACAAAAAATCTGACTCGCTCTCCCAATTTTTTGGTTTTTGCTCCTTTATAAAAGTCATTTTGATGATTTACAGTAGTTTAAAGATACTAAAGATGTCTCGATTACACATTAAAAAACGTAAGCTGCATCAGCGTGCTTACAGGAAGAAAAAAAATTGAGACGTTAAAGATCACTACATTACTATCTTTTGTTTATGTTTCAAATGGTATTTTTTTTTCTCCAAGGAGTATTTGGCCAAGGCAGAGGGTAATGTTGTTTTGTTTTTATTTCTAAGTGTATTTTAACAGATCTGAGATACTAGACAAACAAAAGAATTTACCTCACGTTTTCAGTCATGCATTTATGAGTGAATCGTTGTTTAAGTAAATATCAGTGGCAAATATTTCTGTGTACGTCCAGTCGATTCGGGAAGACATTTACAAATGAATAAAGTGTTCGGCAATGATTATTTTTATGTCTTGATAAAAGGTTAATAAAGCTACGTACATGTAAAGTGTTCTTATCAGAAATAAATATATATAGTTTAACCAAATATTTCTGTAAAGAACTTTATCAAAAATTGTTATAAATATCAATTTTATTCAAAAAATCGTTTCTTTTATAAATATACATGGTAAAATTAATAGTTTTAATGCCTTGCTTTGTGTACACTTAACCTAATCAAGGCCTACATTGAGTATCGACTACATGTAAACATTGAGTCTTATCAATGGGAACGTAATTGTGTTTTGTTTATGTGTGAGTTACACTTAGGCCGTATTCACACCAAACGTCGTGTACAGTAAACATGTTTATATTTGGTTTAATGTAATGTACACTAGTTTCACATTAAATTTGTTCACATCTATACACCTTGTTTAGATACCTGTACATAAGATTTGTTCACACTTGTAAACTATATGTCATTAAAATGTTCATTACGTAGAACCGAATTCAAATTTTCGAACAACTTTTCAAGCAGTTAGGGAACGACCATTTGACTTGAAAAAAAATTTGGATGATTTTTTCCACAATTTGATTAAAAAAATCGGGTCATAAAGATGATTAGAATGAACCAATATTCTGAATCCAAAGTTTCCCCATACATTATAGTGTTAAATAGTGAATTGGTACTATCGAAAAAAAAAGACTTAATATAAACTTTCGCGCGAGAAAAAAAATCTGACTATGAACCCTCCCCCCCCCCTTTTTTTTAAGTAAAGGGGTTGCTCCTTTAAGAAAGTCATTTTAGATAATTTGGAGTAGTTTAAAGATGTCTCGATTACGTATTAAAAACGTAGGCTGCATCAGCATGCTTACAGACGAAGAAAACGAATTGCGATGTTAAGGATCACTACATCTCTTTTCTGTTTGTTTCAAATGGTATTTTTTCTCCAAGGAGTATTTCGCAAAGGGAGGGGGTAAATTTTTTTTTTTTTTTTTCTAATTGTATTTCAACGAATCTGAGATACTACACAAACAAACAATTAACCTCACCCTTTTTCAGTAATGCATTTATAAGTGAATCGTTGTTTGAGTAAAGACCAGTGGCAAATATTTCTGTCAGTGTGTACGTCCAGTCGATTCGGGAAGACCTTTTCAAATGAATTATGTGTTCGGGAATGATGATGAATGAGTCTTGATAAGGGGTTAATAAGGCTACGTAAAGTGTGTTATCACATATAAATATATCAAGTTAAGACAAATATTTCTGTAAAGAACTTTATTAACAAGTGTTATAAGTATCAATGTAAATAAAAATCGTTTCTTTTTTAAATATACATAGAAAAATTAAGTTCTGAATGCCTAGTTTTGTGTTCACTTAACCTACACAAGGCCTACATCGACTATCGACTGTATGTAGACAAAACATGATTTAAACTACATGTAAACATTGCGTTTATTCAATGGGAACGTAATTATGTTTAGTTTATGTGTGAGTTACACTACACAACACCGAGTTTAGGTCAATGTGAACACGGCCTAACATAACACCGAGTTGAGGTCAATGTAAACACGGCATAATATGCAATAAAAATTCAATTTGAATGTGAAAAGAAAAGACATGAGTTCAAATAAAGACTGCTTATTAAATGAACTTTCATCTACACTTTTTGATTATTTTAGGGGAATATTAAAGTCTTGTTTCGAATGCAAGGCTCGCTGTATTGTCGTGTAGCCAATATATAGTTGAAATTAACCACGGGGACAATTGAAACTCATCATTCAAGTAAAACTGACAGCGCAATGTCAAAATAACTAAAAACGACGAAAAGACAGTATAATTCACTAACACTACACAGAAAAATTATGACTAACTGTTATATTGCTTGTTTAGAAGGAGGCTTATTTTATTATGACGACTATAAGACTGTTAAGTTAGAAAATAATGTACATAAATTTAGCTGTTATTTTTCTGTCTTGAATTGTTTTAAATTTGTCACTCCGGGGCCTTTTATAGCTAACTTTGCAGTATGGTATTTGCTAATTGTTGAAGGACGTACGGTGACCTAAAGTTGTTTTGTGTGTGTCATTTCGTCTCTTGTGAGAGGTGGCGTTTTGACAATCATATCACATCTTCTTTTATATAAGCCGTACTATTTGCATCACAATTACTTGAAAACAACTGATCAACTCTTAATTTGTATCCTTAACATTTGCTGTAATGATTGTTTTATGAAAAGCGCAATGTTATTCACAGTATATTTGACAAATTGTAACATTGAACATAATAATGTTTGCACAAAATTACAAATGTCAGAAAAGTTGTTTTGTCACTGTTTAGAAATATCTCTAGAAATATTTTATAATAAAACACTGTTTAAAAAAATATTTGTGTATGAGCTACATGTACAATAAAATTAATTTGTAGAACAGAAATAAATCGGTAGTCTCAACACATTTATAATATGTACATTGTACTTACCGGCATGACCGATGCAATAAAAGTGAATGATGCCGATACCTGAAAACAACACTTTTTTTTCAATAATGCATTGGTTGATATATGTGTATACTAATGACCTGGAGTTGGTTTCACATAAAACATATGACTAATAATATTGATCTTAAGGATACTGAATTGTTCATGACTTACGAGCAATCTTAGTCGTAAGTCTTTTTGTGAAACCGACTCCAGATATATCTGAAAAATATAACAAAAATACTGAAATCCAAGCAAGTTAAAAATAAAATATAAGGGTGAAACCATAAAAATTGGAAAACGACAAAACGAACGTTAACAATCAACGGAACAAGTATAAACCAAATTCAATATTCCTAATTGGTAGAGACATTTTCCTACAAAAATGGTGGATTGAACTTGGTTAAAATAAGTTCATTTTTTTTAAGAAAGAACCGCATGAGATTCTAGCTCTTCTTATCTGACAAACAAATGTTTTGTAAATTTCTTAAAGTATATTTTTTTTATCAATTTAAATTTCTTATATTTTGAATTCCATGGACGAACAATGTATCTTTGTTCAATGGTTACTATTAGTATGTTTATGAATGCATTGAACATCATAAAGTCGTACTCATTAGTTGTATGCTATTTTCCTGAGAAATTTGTGCTACCCAAATTTTCTACATATATTGTAGGTAATTTTAATTCTTAAATATTCCCTAAAGTTGAAAATTGTGAACTTCTGGATGTGCTGATTATCATATTCTCTACACGGCATATTATGGAGTTACATCTGAACAGTGCTCTACATTAACATCAAGTGAAGAAAAAATAAATAGTTTAAGGCGAAGGTATGATGGAACAATTTGTTTTGTTTCTCAAATGAAAAGATTCTATCAAATTACACCTTCATGATTTAACAAGACAAATTAAAAATGTCGGCTTTATCTATTTCGGGTTTTATCTTATTTGAGTCAAATATGTAAAAATGCTCATGAAGGCATAGTTCAATCTTAATATACATCCGTTTTAATGTGCCACGGTTAAAGGATTCTTGTCATTTACCTTAATAATTGATATAAACAAGATTTAGATATTTTGAAAATTCTGAAGCAAAATAATGACTGTACTTTTTTTAGTAATCTCATTTTGCGATTTTCAAGTCTATTTAAGATTTGTTTATAATTGCATTTGAACTTCTTTCTAGTACAATATTATTTCTAGTCCATCTATCTTAATCTATAGATTTATATATTATCTCTAATATAAGTCATATTGCACCCAATATTAAATATTTTGCTTACACAAGTCCTCCACTCTTCCGGTTCCTTCACATCCTTGTTTTTTTTTCAAATTTGGCTTTAAGCGTTTCTGATGAAGACAAATTCCGTTTTTTTTTCTACAAATGCTAACAGAGTTGAAACAAACATGTATCTCATTGTGTCAGTATGAATATATTGTAGTATTATCCACTGAGTAAAGACACTAAAAAATATTTAAATACATATGTTTGAAACAATACCTGTGATTTTTTTGTCGACATATACGTCAGTACTATGCAAAGTCATCTTTCTAGTATATATCTTAGAAAATTGATTCCAACGAACCAAAGGAGTAGGTCAACGAAGCTTTAAAAATGGCCTTAATATTTTATTGTGTGAAGCATAGAAAAAGTAGTGTAATTGCAATTAACTTATGAACAGATTTGTATAACAAAGCACTTATACATTTGCAGTTTAGGTGAATAGTATCCTTTTTAGTCTTTATTTAGTTTTGTAGCATTGTTTTGTTGTAGTTGCTGGTACAAGTAAAAAATCATAAGTATCAACTATAAACAGTCAGTGGTTTAATACCATTATAATTTAAAGTAATGGTTTTATGCGATCATAGTATGAAATGCATAAAAAATGTCAATGTAAATTCATTTGTAAATAATTCGTACACATTCCATATCAACAATTTTATTACTGCTCTGTTAAAATAACCTTACACGATGTTTTTTGAATTAACGTCACAAACGTGCATGCGTATTACGGGTATACATACGATACAATTACAGGGGAAGTAATGACGTTGCTAACGTAAATAGTTATTTTTGCGGCGTCCAACTATGACTGGAAAAGATTCCGTTTTCGACTGAATTTTATCATTCAAACTTATCTAACTTGAAAACAAGTGCATGGACCCCTCTTTTTGAAAATGCCATTTCGTTTGATTACGTACGAAGATTATGTGTGCCAATTTTTATGAAAACATAGTGGAAAATATAGTGGAATTTTTTTAATTTGATAAATATACAGCAAAAAATGACCGGTTTTTTCTACATTCGTAAACATTGAATAAATATGAGTTATTTGAAAAACAAATTTGCAAGGACATTTATATAAAACAGAATTTACAAAAAAATTAACAAAAAACAGTTTGTGTTTATCTTCTGTCGAAATTTGAGCAAATATATAAAATTTGGACCTCATTTTACTCAAAAAGTAGCACATGAAAGTTTATTTTTTATAACATATTTGATTTAATCAGCCAAAAAATAGCCTATATCCAAATTGTCAGCAAAATTAATATATGAGATCAAAACGGTATCGTATGCCCTTAACTAATGCATTCAGTTCGTTTTCTGTGCATGGGTTTTTACTCACAGACAAGCGATCACAGGTGTCTATATTCTTAGTAATCTTCATTTAAAATTAATGGTTTTTCTTCGCATAAATTTGATGTAAAATGTAATCTTATCTATTCATTTGTGTTTTCTCTACTTCAATATTTTCTCATTTTTAGTTTGTCAGCTCCTAATGTTCTAATTGTTTGTTTGGTTTAATTCAAGTTCATTATATCAGAAATCATTTTTTTTTTAGATTGTTTTAATATAATAACAACAAAACATGAACAAAATTACCTGTAAACAGCAAAAGCAACACTGAAAAAACAACTCTATGGATTCTTAAGACATGATCTAAAATAATAAAAAAAAGGATTTTATACAACATTATACATGGTATACCCCCCTTTTGTCTATGATAGATTTTAAAACATACTTTACTTTTTGACTTGACTTTATATCGTTATGAATAATTTGATCATACTGTCACTTTACAAAATTACTTAGCTTGATACATGTTCCTTATGAAATAGAAAAGCAAAAGGAGACGCAAATCGGTTGCCATTTGCATTCTCTTTATTTCAACTTTGGTAGATAATTATGTCATTGACAATCACCACAAATCTCCTTATTTTGTATTGTATGTTGAAATATTCTTGAATTTATCTTTAAATCCACATAATTATCTGTTCAATATTCAAATATTAAAAGGCTGCAAAATTATGATTGATTGATTGAATAATCATGTTATTTATTGTCATGAAAACAGCCCGATGAATTATATAATTTTGAAAAAAAAGATATATATGTATATATTATATATATATGAGGGAAGAACAAATTTCGCAAATTTACAAATCTAACATTGTTGGGTTGATGTTTAGACGAGTTGTATATATATATGATAAGTATGCGCTTATCACAAATGGTAAACGCTCCAATGCTATTATATTATAAATAGTTTTTTCTCCAATCGCCATTTCTTTAGAGAAGTATATTTGTATTATTTAAGCATTATACACTTTTACCCAAATTGGAAGATATAGATTCATTGAATTATGACCGATTAGTTTTTCCAGGATTAAAAAAAATGCATATCATCAATAAGTTTTTTTAAAAATCATGTAATGCACATGCAGAATGCTTTGTGAATTTGAACCCTCATAGAAACCCAGAACGATATGTAACAAATATTTCACATTACCTACCATTATGATAAGTATGTGTGTCGTCTTTTTTATCTATGGACAGAGTAGGTCTTTGAGTAGTTTCTCTAATAACATCAAACAAATATTCAGAAGTAAGATTTAATCATTCAAACACAAAATAAACATTACATATGAATAAAAGTACAACTATTTTTCTGTTGTTAAAATGCTTAAATCTTTTAAAAAGAAAAATCAAGGTAACAAACAAATTGCAAACAAAATTCCTCTAAAACATCATCAATTTGGCGATATATACATAATTTTCAGGTTTTTTTCTGGTGCTGTATATGAAAAAGTTTCCGATTGGAAAACGTCTATTGTGATAAATTTTAACGTGTAGTTTAACAAAACGATGAGTATGACAAGTATTGTTAGCAAAACATATGCGGCAGTAAAGTTTAAAACCTATTTTACCACTATATATGGTTGATTGGATCTATTTACGTAGTTTCGTTATTGCAATATTGGATATCTTATCGAAGAAGAAAGCGTACATTGATCGATTTGGTTAAATCTTGTAAACTTAATTTAATTGTTTCACCAGAACGGCATTAAGATGTTACATCCTATTAGAATAAATATGTATAAAATCCTTTTTTTTAAACCCCATTTGACGATAAACGTAAGACTTTACGCAAATAAATCATACGATTGAACAAAACATCAATTATTAGATATATACAAAAAATCCCTATCGATATGAAAAAAGCAAAAGAACAAAAATACCGCATCCCAAGAAAAATTTAAAACAGAAAGTCCATTTTCAAATAGTATAATCAAAAGCGAAAACACATCTAATAAATTGCATGTGTCTTATGTCATGGTTCTGTAATGTTTGATAATCTCTTCCAATATTGGGACTCGGTAGCCGAGTGTTCTAAGTGGTTACTACTGTAATCACTAGCCAGTCAACAATGAGGTTGTGAGTTCGAACCCTGCTCGTGCAGGTGCATTCCACTCTAATTTTAATTGACTAGAATTGTCAGATGTCATGTCGAAGGTCTGTAGTTTTTTCCGGGCACTCCAGATTTCACCCCAATAAAACTGCCAGACACGAAATAGTCTAAATGTGGTGCTTCAAATTTGCGTTAAAACACACAAATCAAATCAAATATTTCCAATATTTTGATTCGAGAACTACTGATGAAAAATCAACGAGATTTAAAGTTGTGCTTGCATTTTTAAATTTTGTTTAATTAAGTACTACAAGTACACGATATATTTTGACCGATGGCTTATGTACTTTTGGATGACAGTTAAATTCAATTAGTTATACATAGTATATTGCACAATAAACTAAGAGAAACAAACAATAACATATAAACTCGAAATACCAGGTTTATGAATTATGCTTATACCAAGTAAGAATATCGCAAATGTTTTCAATTCGTTGAATGTGGGGTTTATTTTGTTTTTTGTTTTTACATTTAGTATGGGACTTTACCTTTTACCTTTAAAACAGTCGAAGGCTACCAATATGAACATTTTACGAAATTGAAATGCATTGTCTCGCTGTGTTGAAGACCCATGTGTGGTCCTAGGATGTTTTCTGCTCTTTAGTCGGGTTATTGTCTCTTTGACACATTCCCCATTTCTATTCTCTATCTTATTGATTTCATAAATGCATAGTGAATTCAAGGAATAAACATTTTTAATATATTTGACACAACTTTTTGGAATTTTTGTGTTCTCAATGCTCTTCAACTTTGTACCTGTTTTTGGCTTCATAATATTTTTGATCTGAGCGTCACTGATGAGTCTTAAGTAGACGAGACGCGCGTCTGGAGTATTACATTATAAACCTGGCCTCGCGGTCATAGACTTTCGAGCATGATTTTTGTACTCAGACTCGCCAATCAAATTGCTGGATTTCATGTTTCGAGCATGACTTTTGTGCTCCGAGCACTGATCAAAGTTATATGCCTTCAAGGCCTGGTACCTTTCATAACAAATTATGTTATCGCTTTTTCAATTATCATACTTTTTCGTGTAAATTCGATTGATTTATTTTCTAAACTCAAGTGGCAGATATTTAATGTACATTCAGGAAGAAGCAATCAATACTGATTCTAATGCAACAACGTTTGTAACGTTCATTTTGATTGGATAACGTCACTTTCTTACATGGCATCAATTGACAATTGATGCTATGGGACGTACGTGCAAGCGCAGACGGCATATGACAGATTTTAAATACATGTTTTAACGTTATTTTCTGTCAGTTTCATTAGAATGGAGATAACAATATTGTATTTTAAGCTCCGACGGCATCAATTTGGGATTTGATGGTCGCAAATACCCGTTTACTGTCTCCGCTAACGTGTCGCCAGTAAACTTAATTTGCGACCATCAAATCCCCAATTGATGCCGTCGGAGCTTAAAATACAATACAGTTATCTCCGAAATACAACAGGGTTTAAACTGCTTATGGAAAAATAATGCTTTACTGCGACACAATATTTGACTTGCAACTGGCAACTTACCAATTCATTCAAACATTTTTTTTGTCGGGTTTAAATTTGAAACTAGCGATATGATCCGTAAGATAATGCAATAAATTAGCGGCGTTTGTTTTTTTAATTCACACTCTAAGCAAACGTGGCAGAATAAGTCTAAAAGTTGGATTGAAAAGTCTAAGATGACAATAAAAATTTACCAAAATTAACCAAAGTCTTCGTGTAATTCACGTAAAACGTATTGTACACTACTTTTATCGACCAGTTGGTGATAGTCTACTATTTCATTTTTGGTAAATGTGTTTTAAAGGATTCCTAAGTTTATTCCGATAACCTTTGTTTACAATCTCCATGTAAAATTTTGAAGTAATACAATAAATATTCTTATTCATTCATTTATCTTGAGTAATCTTACATGCTACTAGTTGTTATTGGACACCTTGAGATTGCTAGGAACTTTGTCACTGGTACGCATATATAATCTAAAAACAAATTCGTTTAATGAGAGGTATTTTACATTCACCAAAATTAAGTTAAGAAAACACCACCAATCAATCATCAGTTATATGAATATATATAATTCTGTTACGCCACACACAATTGAATACCCATTTAAAGAAGTAATTAATATCATGATAAGATATATATGGAAATAATTAATAATTGTGATGACTCTATGAGGTACAATTAGATCTAACATTGTTGGGTTGATGTTTAGATGAGTTGTATATACAGAATGTACACAGCCCTGTATCACCATCGCTGCTAATGATCCGATGGATACATCTGTTGTAGAGTTGTCACTGGTTCAGACGTACTTATATATATATATATATATATATATAAGTCTGAAAATTACACCAAACAGTGTTAGAGTTAGATTTTATACTGACAAATTTTTGTCCGTCCCTCAGCGGGATTCGAACTCACACCTTTGATACACTACAGCACCATTCGCTTAGCCTCATGTCCAGCGCTCTAGACCACTCGACCACATCCGCTATATAAAAATATAACTTCAATAGTCGTAGTGTTACCTTATCACGGAAGGTGAATCTAGAGATAGACATGAGACACGTGTTTTTTAAGCGTGTGTAGATGTTATATTATTATATTCATACACAATGTATTTATTATTTGTCAGCAATCTAACTCAACAAATTTTATATATCATATAGGATCATGATTCATTTCATTATACAGTCACTAGAAATAAGATATTTTTACAAACAAGTCTAAACAAGTGACAAACCATACAATATACATGTCCACTGGATCTAAGAGTGATATAGATACAAGGTTAATGCAAATATTTATATAAGTCTGAAAATTACACCAAACAGTGTTAGAGTTAGATTTTATACTATATATATATCTAATAGATCTAACATTGTTGGGTTGATGTTTAGACGAGTTGTATATATATATACATTATGTACACAGCCATGTATCACCATCATTGATGGCGATCCGATGGATGCATCTGTTGTAGAGTTGTCACTGACTCAGACGTACTTATAAATATAATTATTTTCTGTGACTGTATATTACATTAATTTGTAGGATCCTTTACTATAGATAATTTAGCTGATCTGTACCAATAACATCTTCATGCTTTATATATATCATGTACTGTAGTACGCCGCTAGATTAAAACTGACGAGGAAAGGTAACACACGGCCAGCGAAAGCTCTTTTTATTGAAGGCCTAGGTGGTCGTATGGTGTAGCGGGACGGCTGCAGTGCAGGCGATTTTGTGTCACGATATCACAGTAGCATGGGTTCGAATCCCGGCGAGGGAAGAACCAAAAATTTGCGAAAGCAAATTTACAGATCTAACATTGTTGGGTTGATGTTTAGACGAGTTGTATATACATTATGTACACAGCTATGTATCACCATCATTGATGACGATCCGATGGATACATCTGTTGTAGAGTTGTCACTGACTCAGACGTACTTATAAATATAATTATTTTCTGTGACTGTATATTACATTAATTTGTAGGATCCTTTACTATAGATAATTTAGCTGATCTGTAACAATAACATCTTCATGCTTTTCATATATCATGTACTGTAGTACGCCGCTAGATTAAAACTGACGAGGAAAGGTAACACACGGCCATCGAAAGCTCTTTTTTTGAGAGCCTAGGTGGTCGTGTGGTCTAGCGGGACGACTGTAGTGCAGGCGATTTGGTGTCACGATATCACAGTAGCATGGGTTCGAATCCCGGCGAGGGAAGAACCAAAAATTTGCGAAAGCAAATTTACAGATCTAACATTGTTGGGTTGATGTTTAGACGAGTTGTATATACATTATGTACACAGCCATGTATCACCATCATTGATGGCGATCCGATGGATACATCTGTTGTAGAGTTGTCACTGACTCAGACGTACTTATAAATATAACTATTTTCTGTGACTGTATATTACATTAATTTGTAGGATCCTTTACTATAGATAATTTAGCTGATCTGTAACAATAACATCTTCATGCTTTTTATATATCATGTACTGTAGTACGCCGCTAGATTAAAACTGACGAGGAAAGGGAACACACGGCCACCGAAAGCTCTTTTTTTGAGAGCCTAGATGATCGTGTGGTCTAGCGGGACGGCTGCAGTGCAGGCGATTTGGTGTCACGATATCACAGTAGCATGGGTTCGAATCCCGGCTAGGGAAGAACCAAAAATTTGCGGAAGCAAATTTACAGATCTAACATTGTTGGGTTGATGTTTAGACGAGTTGTATATACATTATGTACACAGCCATGTATCACCATCATTGATGGCGATCCGATGGATACATCTGTTGTAGAGTTGTCACTGACTCAGACGTACTTATATATATAATTATTTTCTGTGACTGTATATTACATTAATTTGTAGGATCCTTTACTATAGATAATTTAGCTGATCTGTAACAATAACATCTTCATGCTTTATATGTATCATGTACTGTAGTACGCCGCTAGGTTAAAACTGACGAGGAAAGGTAACACACGGCCAGCGAAAGCTCTTTTTTGAGAGCCTAGGTGGTCGTGTGGTCTAGCGGGACGGCTGCAGTGCAGGCGATTTGGTGTCACGATATCACAGTAGCTTGGGTTCGAATCCCGGCGAGGGAAGAACCTAAAATTTGCGAAAGCAAATTTACAGATCTAACATTGTTGGGTTGATGTTTAGACGAATTGTATATATATATATATATTATATATATATGTTACAGTAAATAGGTGAAATTAGGAATTACACGTAATTACTAAACATTTCAGTAAATACCTGTAATTACTAGCCAATTTAGTAATTGCATGTATTTACTAGTTGTTTCAGTGATTGCTGGTATTCACTGATTTTTTTGGTCATTTTTACAGCTATTTACTAACATGATATTTTTATTATAAAATTAAAGATATAATTCAAGATACCAAATAAGAAAATTAAAGGGTATTTTAGGGCTTACTTATTTAAGGATTACGGAATATAAGGCACATCAAAAGTGTATACTATTTAGTGTTTGTAACTGAAACTGGAAAATGGTTGTTTTAACAGTTTTGGAACTCCCTAAAAATCATTTTCCGCATGCAAGACAATGATATCAATCCACTATTGAGAAATGCATTAAATTGTGATAAGTTAATCGGCAACTTCGTCACCTTTTTTTGCTAATAGACATTCGATAATGCCAAATTTGGTTGAATAATCTTGATAGTTCTTTTAAAAAATCTCATAATTTCTTTAAATCAAAATCTCCATCAGGCATACTTGCCCAATGCCACAAGTTAAATTCCTTTTACAAAATGGGTTTATTTAAGACTTCTTTTGTCAGACTGTTGCGATGAAGCTGACATTCTTTACAAACAAATTTATACACTTTGATGGTGTTAAGAGTCACATTTCATATTTCTGTGTTTCTCTTTTTTATGAGTTTTTCAAGACCCCTAAACTTAAGCTTATAAACCTGCAGCAAAATTTTATCATCGTTTTTACTTGTATAAGAATCATCTTTTTGTGGATCGTATAAGTCAACTAATTGGTTCATCCCATTTGTTTTACTTTCAATGTTGTCATTCTGTTTCTTTTTGTCGAAACTGCGACCATTGTCGCAAAAGCGAGACATAGCAAACCATTCTGTCGTCAGTAGCGTCCACACATATTCACTATGTGGTTAAAGTTCTTTACATTTTGATAACTTTCTTATATTATCCTGGATTTCTACCAAACTTGAACAGAAGCTTGTTTATGATCATAAGATAAATTTCAAGAAGTAATTTTTGTAAAAATAAAATAAATTTTTCCGTATTTTACTTATAAATGGACTTAGTTTTTATGTCAGTTAACATTACATTCACATTGTGGTTAAAGATTTTAGAATTTTAATAACTTTCTCAAAATATCCTGGATTTCTACCAAACTTGGACAGAAGCTTGTTTATGATCATAAGATAATACCCAGAAGTAGAGTTTGTAAACAAAATCCTTTTTCGTATATTCCTTAATTACAAATGGACTTCGTTTTTTCCTCAGTTAATTTTACATACACTCTGCAGTTTTGTTTTTAATCATTTATTAGATTTCATAAACCATCTTGGATTTTAACCAGCTTTGGACAGAAGCTTCTTACAGTACTAGTCAAAAGATAGTATCTGGAGAAACATTTTAATCTTTTTTTTCCATTTTTGTTGATCCTGCAACTAACAGCAAAAGTATATACATCGGTAACATATCTCCAACTAGGGGTTAAATTGAAGGTCACATGCATGCGTATGCATTATTCACTTGCAAGTGCTCCAGTACCAGATTGACTGCTAAAAATATAGTTTCACTATATCATTTTCATTAATGATTGAACAAAAAAAAATCATATTTTATTTTTTGTATATCTCGTAGCTAATGCTCCTATAACAAAAAGGTACATTTTAGGCTAATCACTTTTTAAGAGAACTCGCTGATCTTCTATACATGTACTTGGTATTACCATAACTTTTGATGAGCTGACCATATTACGACATTGTTTTAACAGTTAGTAAATAGGTATAAAAAATCATTTTAAAATTAATAATTACTGGTAATAACTGGGCCGTTTCAGGAATTACTTGTATTTACTAAGTGCATTGGGGATTACATGTAATTCCTAAATTTTAGTAATTACATGTAATTCCTTATTTCATCTATTTTCTGTAACATATATATATATATACAACTCGTCCAACAATGTTAGATCTGTAAATTTGCTTTCGGTGGCCGGGTGTTACCTTTCCACGTCAGTTTTAATCTAGCGTCGTACTACAGTACATGATATATAAGGCATGGAGATGCTATTTATACAGATCAGCTAAATTGTCTATAGTAAAGGATCCTACAAATTAATGTAAGATACAGTCACAGAAAATAATTATATTTATAAGTACGTCTGAGCCAGTGACAACTCTACAACAGATTTATCAATCGGATATATATTCCCGTTTCCCGCATCCAGAAAAGTAATCGTGTCTATTTTCCGGACCGTTTTTGTTTGGTAAACACTAAAAAGAATTATTAACATTGGTTTCCTTTCCCCTTACTTACATTCCCTACAAAATCATGCTAATTTTTGTTATAAGAAGACAGTACGCAGAACGTCGAACGAGATGTGTTACTTTCAACTACAATACTTTTTGCCGGCGGAACAAAACTATTCAAATCCGCTATATGTCCTCAGACAAAGGGTCATTTTACAGTTTTAGAAAAAAAAAAGAGAAAAACGTAGATTTTCAAACTTAAAAGAAGGGGGGGATTAATTATTTTTGGGACAACTTTTTTAAATAAGGGGGACCACCAAGAAGATATATTAAAGTCCAGGTATAATACAAATATCTTGGTCCTGTTTTTACCATATAATACCAGAAAGATGTATAGTTGCTTGGAAAAAGGTTCTATAAATAATATAAATTTGTGCCCTTTTGTACTAAAAGGTGTTTTTTACAAAAACATACTGTATATCACTTGAAATGTACTCCTCTTAAAAAACAGTTATTTCATTGAGGGGTTACTCGTCATTTTAGGGGTTGGTTCCAAACTGAGAATGAACTGTCTCATTGGCACTCATGTCACATCTTATTTATAAACAAAGTGCCAAACAGATAAAGAATTTAAATGAAAACACCAAAACGAAAGTGACACAGAGAACAATTGTATAATTTTAACACAAAAAACTAAAATGTACACGCATCAACGAACAGCTTGAACCCCAAAAACTACAGGTGAACACATGTGTTCTCGAAGGATGAGCAGTTTCTGCTTCTTGCAAGACAGCTGGCATGTTCCGTAAAGGAGGAAAGACATATATGACAATTCAATGAGGATCGTTTAAATCAATTGAAATAATTAATCAATTATTTCTAGGTGAGCAGGAAAAGAGGACACGTCATATCAAAGTACATGTGGTAAATCATTTTTATAACATCTTATTTTGATAAATATTGTCAAAATCTATTATCTTATGTTTTCAAAAAAATATATTATCGCTTGCCTTTACTTTTCAAGCTTTGCCTCAAATATTTGCCAAATATTTTATTTTGTATTAAAGCTTTTAAATCGCTCGCTCGTCCCAACTTGTGGAGTCGAAATATCCATAGAACAAAAAATTAAACTAGTGCAAACTTTCAAAAAAAAATCAGTGTGATTATAATGTTATAATTGCAATTAATCCCAAACAAAAGTAGTCAGTCAACAAAGCCGAAATATGTCTGTAAGCCTAATTTTTAACATCAAAATTTAACGATCGTTTTAGTGCCAGTTTCGTCTACCTCACAAAGTCTTGTTATTTCCAATAGGCTTTATGTTTAATACAAATTATCATGTTAGAAATGTGCCATACCTGGAGAAAGTACCAATCCACTAGGACATTGCCTGATGAAACAAGAACAGTCTTCTTCAGTTGGAATGCAGAAGCATTTTTTTCTTGGTCTAGTTACAAAGTCATAACCTTTTGTGTAATCACATCTACACATACTATCTTCTATATTTGAACCGTGTGAATAAGGTACTTGTCCTTTTTCACTGCAAAATGATTTTTCAAATTTGCAAAGGTGACTGCCATTTGTCCAGAAAAGAAAGGGTTGATATCGATCATTTTCACATTTTACAACTTCCAAACTTCCAACTATTTGTAGTTTATTACCTAAAAAGTGAAAATATGTATTCTGGAGACTTTGATAAACAGACTGAATAATATATACAAAATGTACTTGTACAACTTTATACTAAGAGATCTAAAGTACATTATTTTTTTTAGTAATGCGCAGTTATAAAGTATACCAAATCATATTGCTTTCTTCTAAAAATATTCATATCGCAACATACCATTCTTGATAATTCTGTGAAAAAGCTAAAATATACATTTCAGTCAAATATTGCACGATACAAAGAACAATTCAATGACCCTGGAAAATCAAAAAAAATAAATATATCGAAATAGTTGGAGTTATATTGATACAACATCATAAATCTAAACTGGATAATTAAGAATATATGTGTTAGTGTTTATGTCATTATGACATAAACATGTTGCATCCAAAATAATGATTTCGACATGAGTCGAGGCTTTATAGAATAAGATGTACTGTGCTTATGAATGATATTGCCGCAATATCTTTAAACATAATCAATTTACTCTTCCTTTCGGTCCGCTGACAAGTATGTCATGCTCTATCAGTTGGATTTAGTTGAAGCTTGATATAAAAATTCAAGTTGATAAATGGAACACAATATGCCGTTCCTTTGGTCCTGGATTATTACACATATTAACGTTTTAATTTAAGGCATCTTATACCAAAGTCATTAGCTCGTAACTTATACTACTGACAAGACCTAAATCTTTTATCCGGAGACTGAGAAACTAAATTATTGTGTTTAATAAAGGAGCATTGGCTCGATTTAGTGAGAAAAAAGATTAATATACGACTTATGCTTTTTTCAATTATTAATTAAAGTAGAATTTTGAATATTATGTCGTTATAAGCAGTAAGGTAAGATCAAAATTTGTCAAAATAAGGTCACAAACAATAGAAAAGCGCTATTGACTTGGACGGGAATAAATCGACATCCTGTGAAATCATATTTATGTGAACCTCAATATAAGCCCTTAGCTGGAGATGGATTACTATGTACAAGGCGTGTTTACATATTCACACATGTAATAGGAACAGAATGTCACATACATGAAATAAAACAGACCTACACAAATCCAGTGCACACCTTAGCTATCTATTTATATTGTATTTATGTTTACATGTGGTTATATAACCGTTGGAAAACTTTGCGGGTCAAGTCAATATTTGATTAGATGGCATCTAAAGTAAAATTCACATTAACATGTTGACATAAAAGTATGTATATCGGTGAGCATGAAATGCAGTAGTCCAGGTAAAATAGTAATAAAACAAAACACAATGATGCATTTAGCCTTTTGTTGAAGGACTTTTCGTTTGAAATATTCATTGGTTTAAAAAGAATCAGAAAATGCATGAATGACTCTAGACGGACAATGTAGAATCGCTGTTGTTATTCATACATATGTTCTTCAAAATGAAAATTTCATGGGATAAATGGTCCTTTATGTTGGGTCTAAAATTGTATAACTAGCAATTTTACCGGATACCTACTCTAAACTGATAAAGGACATTGATATTAGATTGACACTTCTGTCTCAAGTTTTTGGTAATCAGACCCCGTCTCACCAGTTTAAGGAAGCTCGCTTGTAATGTTATGGAATTTTGGTAAGATTTTCGGAATCCTCTGGTTTTATCAATTGGAAAGCGTTAACAAATTTTGCCTCGTGATCCCCGTTTTGTATTCTATTATTCTATTACATGTATAATGATAAGCTGCCTGTTAAAGTCTATAAAATTATTATTATTTTTAAATAGTTTTTGGGGACTTAAACTTGTCAATGATAAAGATATGAAAAGTCAAGAGAGAACATTTTCCCGTCAAAATTTCAATATCTAATATATCGAAAACCAGCTAGGTCAACTATTTTTTTTGTGTTGCTCTTTAGATTCCTTTATTAACCCCCTATCAATATAAATTAGTGTTTTGAAAAGTTAATTATTTTGAAACTAAGAAGCGAGCTCCCTTAAATGTCTAACAGCAATTAAAGCATTTATCACACCTTTATTAGTTTATCATGTATCAACGTGATATTCATCAACGTGCATCTCTATTCAAACGGACGATATTTCAAATACTAGATAATATGGAAATGAAAACATTACCAGGTGCTTCAAACTGTGGTCCGTCCCTGCAAGTTTCAAAGTTCTGCATTTTGTTTACATCGTATAAACAATGGTATCCGTCGGATAGATGACAAAATCCTTCTGCTCGGAAATTCCATTGCGAAGCAAATGGACAATGAAATGTAAATCCATTGCTAAGTCCATGAAAATTAATTTGTATCTGTAAATATTTATATCAGTTCATCGGTAATCGGTACTAGCTATCCAAATGCATATGTAATATCCTTACAGCCCCCATCCGATATTGTATTATGGTATTGCCAAACTGATAATTTGAAATGAGAAGAGGGTCCTATATTTGACACGTTTAATGAATTTTTTTTTTTTGTTATGTGATAGCACCACTATTGAATCAATGTTGGATATACATAATTATTATCAAACAAGAAACTCTGTAAAGTCCTGTGTCTCTGAACTTAGTTCTGTACATTTTCAATAATTTCCACTTTTCAAAATTGAATACTAAAATATATTACATAACTTAGATCTCCTTTTATTTGTTGATTTTGTTTTGCTTTTAATTTGTCAGTTGTTAGTTGAACCTTTTCCATTTTACTTTCTTCCAGGTTAATAACTTTTATAAGAAGTGTATTTACAGTGTTTCTTTTATTCAATAGAAATAGAAATAGAATGTTTTTGCAGAAACAAAATTAATTCTGAAAGTAATAACTCCCATAAGGAATAGACTAATATGTTTGCAAATATAGTCTTTCTTGTCATTTTTCCTCGGACCTTTTTTTGTTTTGGTTAATCTTTTAGAGTTTTGGTCAAGAATATGCGAATCCAGGTAACAATCAACAATAAAGGGCAATAATTCTTTGAGGAGTCAACTATCATCTGTACAAAAACAGATATTATTCTGTGTGTTGCTTTAATTTACTCTTTATTCTTTAAATATAAAATGGACAGCTTAGTAAGATATTTGAGATTTACATAATGATTTATTACCATGCGATACGGTTATCGACAGTTTGGATTTTAAGGTAGATAGGGTGTCTTCCTCCATTTTGGATTTTGAAATACCAGAAAACAAAGTATATTTTTGATAAAATTAGCAAATTTTGAAATTAGTAGGTAATTCATGAGTAAGATTTTTTATTATAATATAGAATATGCCATGTTTTATCATATTTATAATTGTATTTTACCTAAAAAGCAAAATCTTTTGTTTAAAACATTTTTTTATTCAAATAAGGGGAGACAACTCAAATGCAAGGGCAGATAATTCCGATAGTGTTACTTTTACAACAGAATGTGTTAGGAATTTACCCATTTCATTATGTAGCAAGAAAACGAGTCCGGTGATCCCATTTTTTCTTCTTCTTATCTGAAAGAATAATATTGGAGCTATCTTCTCATATTTTATCTCAAAATTCTGTAGTGTAGTTTTCGTTTTATGACCGAAAATTGGGTTTTCCATGCATGATCTATACAAAATTTTACAATTTTGCACAACCTGTAGTGTGAAAATAAGTCTTGTGACCCATTCTTTTTATTAATGTTTATAAACAAGCAGGATATAAACTATATGTTGGCAAATTATTAAGAAATTCTATGGATTATAATTTAGACACCCCATCTACCTTATTCCAATAAAAAGTATATTATGCATAATTTCACTAAAATGATACAGTTGTATATCAAAGAAAAACTTACAAGTAGAAGTAAAAGTAAAATCAGATGTCTCATCCTCTCATCTCACAGTAATTATGTCACGTATATGCTACAATAAAAATTAAAGGAAATGTGTAGTGTTTTTGCTTTTCTTACACTTATGGTTTTTGAGTGCTTTGTTTATATTTTACGAACACTTAATAAACATAATCATGCTCGTGTATGTAACAATGTTTCAGATTTTAACGAGAGAAATTTATGTATTACTGAAAAATTATTACACCAGGGTTTTCGATATCACAAACTAGTCAAAACATTTACTAAATTTTATCATCGGTATAAAGACATCATTCGTAAATATAGCTCAACATGCAGACTTCTAATACGTTCAGGTATTTCACATCCAATTTTTTATGGAAATATTCTTTATCAAGCACAAAGGTGTCAGTATTCACCTCAGAAACTTACAAAACCTTTGAATAGACTTATTAAGAAGGAATATAATTACGATACTGTTGTCAAGTCATTAAAGATTGCATATTTTGGCGTTAATATTGAGTCACTGATAAGGTCTTTGCATCAGAACTAAACACATTTATTCTAAAAACAGTTATTGGCATGACACGGGTTATGTTCTTCTCATATATGTTATGATGGTATGATACTAAACCCCTAACGGGAAGGATTGTGCCTGATGTTCATATGATGAAATCATAATCTTTCAGTCAGTTGAATTGAAGTCTGGAGCTGGCATGTCAGTTAACTGCTAGTAGTCTGTTGTTATTTATGTATTATTGTCATTTTGTTTATTTTCTTTGGTTACATCTTCTGACATCAGACTCGGACTTCTCTTGAACTGAATTTTAATGTGCGTATTGTTATGCGTTTACTTTTCTACATTGGTTAGAGGTATAGGGGGAGGGTTGAGATCTCACAAACATGTTTAACACCCGCCGCATTTTTGCGCCTGTCCCAAGTCAGGAGCCTCTGGCCTTTGTTAGTCTTGTATTATTTTAATTTTAGTTTCTTGTGTACAATTTGGAAATTAGTATGGCGTTCATTATCATTGAACTTGTATATCTTTGTTTAGGGGCCAGCTGAGGGACGCCTCCGGGTGCGGGAATTTCTCACTACATTGAAGACCTGTTGGTGACCCTCTGCTGTTGTTTTTTATTTGGTCGGGTTGTTGTCTCTTTGACACATTCCCCATTTCCATTCTCAATTTTATTTTTTACAGAGTTTGTCTTTAGTGCCGTGTGGAGGCAGTAGAGTGCCCCCCCGTGCTTCAGGTTTATGCTCTTATAATATACTAGATTATGGAGTGTGTGTCCGAGCGAGAACTGCTCTAGTTCATTACTTTAGGAATATTTATCAAAAAGCAGTATTTCAATATTCAGCCCCATTCTACTCTTTAGTCAGCCATCAGTCCTACCCTGATATACCCTATCTTTTTCGGGTAATTAATACTGATAGCGTTTGACCTTTTTAGCCGAACAAATTTATCCATTTTATATAACTTAAATTATTGTATGCTGGTTCATATTCTGGACGCCAATCTTTGCTCCTTTATTATATAATTCACTAACAAAACAATTATGAAGCTTAGAAATGGAAAATTACTAAATACTAAACTTGTTCAAAGGGTATCTACACGTCTCAATCTTCAAAATCGGTTATCTAAAAATACTACCATCGCTAACGTTTTTAACAATAAAAATCGTGGTTACCCTTCTATCGATAAGTGTCATGCCAAAAAATGACTTACATGTCCCTGTCTTCCCACCAACAATACGGTAAGGTCCACGTTTAATGGTCGCACATTTTCTTTAAATTTTGAAACTGATATAACTTGAAAAACAAACAGTATTATTTATTTACTCACATGAAACAAACCGGGGTGTGGTATTCAGTACGTAGGAGAAACTGGACGATATTTATCTAAACGCACTCAAGAACATCTGTATCGTTTTAAAAGACCCAATAAATTCAAAAGTATCATTTACCAACACCTTAAGAAACACAACCATCCTTTTAAATATTTAGCAGTTCAACCTTTAGAAGTAGTAAATAAGCAGCCTGGTGAATCGCATTCAAAGTTTGTACGATCACGGAAAATAATTGAATTAAATTGGATTAAAAAATTACAGACAGTTTACCCTCTCGGTCTAAATGATAATATCATGGGAATTGGTAATATATCTAGAACCAATTCCGTTAACATTTTGGATATAGTTTCTAAAACTGTTCGTAAAAACCGTTCTCACGGTCGTAGAACAAATCGCAATCAAAGAAAATTTCGGGCCAATCATACCAATATTTCGGACCTAATTTCTATTTCAAAAAACAACGGCAGACATTATCTGTTAACAAAACTCTGTTCGTTACCAGTTAATAAGTTAAATAAAATTTTGGAGGATTGCAACACAATTTCATATAGCAGTCCTAAGTATGAAATTGTTCAAATTATTATGGCATATTGTTATTCTAAATTATTTCCCAAAATTGATCGCCCTGAAGATCATAAAAAACATTTTATTAAAATTAAGTATGTCAATAAAGGCTTTGATTTTGTAAATATTGCCGGTATATTTAACGACCATTCTGTTAAAGAACAAATTCCTGGATATTTTGATAATACTGAGCTACCTCTTATTTGTTATATTTACAAGAAATCTACCCGGAAATTTGTGTTTAATTATAGTCAATTGTGTAAAGATGTTAATATCAGTGAAAATACACCTACTTCATGTAATTGCAGTAATTCCGAATATATTTATGGACCCATTTCCCATGTTATAACAGGAGATCTTAACATCGTTCAAGACCGAGAGTTAAAATCATTCCTCAGTAAAGGACCTAAATATCGTCCCCCGTCAATTATTAATTGGAATGAGTGTCGTAATATCATCCACGACTCACTCCATACTTACTGTATGAAATGGATAAAACGGGAAAAAGCTGACAAAAAATCTTTGGACTCTTTTTTTAATTCAGTAATGAAGATAGTTGATATACGTATTCAACATTTTAAAGAACATTTTACTATAAACAATAACCTCAATAAACCTATTTCTCGTATCAAACATAAACTAAAAGAACTAGCCAAGGAATTTGTTTTTGTCCCGGCCGATAAAGCTGCTAATAATATTATTATTGTTTGACGTAAATTTTACATTGAGGTTCTGAAAAAGGAAATCACCAATTCACCAACATTCCAACTGACTCCATTTTCAGAAAACGAAATCTGTAACAAACATAAACTTTTAGCCACCGCTTTACAAGCAGAGCCAAATACAATGAAAGTCCCAACTATGTATTGGCTTCCGAAGCTACACAAAACCCCTTACAAATATAGATTTATTTCGTCTTCAAGCCATTGTTCAACTACTAAATTGTCTATTCTTCTTACCAGCACACTTGGTACAATTAAAAACCTGATAATAAATTGTTCAAATAAGGCCTTCGAAAATAGTGGAATAAATTACTTTTGGAGTGTCAAGAACTCGTTGGAAGTACTTGATAAATTGCATGCTTATATTGGTGATTTTGAATCTCTTCAAAGTTTTGATTTTTCTACCCTGTATACCACATTGCCTCACATTCTCATTAAGAAAAAATTCACACACCTAATTAAATGGGCATTCAAAAAATCAGAATGTGAATATATATGTTCAAACTCTTTTAGGTCATTTTTTAGTAGCAATAAACAAAAAAAACTATGTTAATTGGACATGTTTTGATACTATATATGCCCTTGAATTTTTACTAGATAACATTTTTGTTCGCTTTGGGGATTCCGTATATCGTCAGATTATCGGAATTCCAATGGGGACTAACTGTGCACCACTTATTGCGGACCTGTTTTTGTATTGTTATGAGTTACAATTTATGACAAAAATAAGCAAAGACCCATCGAAACAACATCTGATAAACAAATTTAATAATACTTTAGATATTTGGATGATATTTTGGCTCTCAATAATGACGACTTCAGTATGTATATTAATGAAATTTATCCTGTTGAACTTACTTTAAATAAAGCTAATACTAACAATGACCACTGCCCTTTTCTCGATCTTGATATCTATATCAATAATGGAAAGCTGAAAACTAAAATTTATGATAAAAGGGATGATTTTTCATTTCCTATCGTTAATTATCCGTTTTTAGATGGTGACGTTCCCTTGTCACCATCTTACGGTGTTTATATATCTCAACTTGTACGATTCGCTCGTGTATGTAACAATGTTTCAGATTTTAACGAGAGAAATTTATGTATTACTGAAAAATTATTACACCAGGGTTTTCGATATCACAAACTAGTCAAAACATTTACTAAATTTTATCATCGGTATAAAGACATCATTCGTAAATATAGCTCAACATGCAGACTTCTAATACGTTCATGTATTTCACATCCAATTTTTTATGGAAATATTCTTTATAAAGCACAAAGGTGTCAGTATTCACCTCAGAAACTTACAAAACCTTTGAATAGACTTATTAAGAAGGGATATAATTACGATACTGTTGTCAAGTCATTAAAGATTGCATATTTTGGCGTTAATATTGAGTCACTGATAAGGTCTTTGCATCAGAACTAAACACATTTATTCTAAAAACAGTTATTGGCATGACACGGGTTATGTTCTTCTCATATATGTTATGATGGTATGATACTAAACCCCTAACGGGAAGGATTGTGCCTGATGTTCATATGATGAAATCATAATCTTTCAGTCAGTTTAATTGAAGTCTGGAGCTGGCATGTCAGTTAACTGCTAGTAGTCTGTTGTTATTTATGTATTATTGTCATTTTGTTTATTTTCTTTGGTTACATCTTCTGACATCAGACTCGGACTTCTCTTGAACTGAATTTTAATGTGCTTATTGTTATGCGTTTACTTTTCTACATTGGTTAGAGGTATAGGGGGAGGGTTGAGATCTCACAATCATGTTTAACCCCGCCGCATTTTTGCGCCTGTCCCAAGTCAGGAGCCTCTGGCCTTTGTTAGTCTTGTATTATTTTAATTTTAGTTTCTTGTGTACAATTTGGAAATTAGTATGGCGTTCATTATCACTGAACTTGTATATCTTTGTTTAGGGGCCAGCTGAGGGACGCCTCCGGGTGCGGGAATTTCTCGCTACATTGAACACCTGTTGGTGACCCTCTGCTGTTGTTTTTTATTTGGTCGGGTTGTTGTCTCTTTGACACATTCCCCATTTCCATTCTCAATTTTATTGATGTTTGCGCCTGTTCTAAGTGAGGAATCTATTGTTCAGAAGTTGTCGTTTGTTGATGCTTTCATAAGTGTTTCTCTTTTATTTTTTTATAGATTAGACCGTTGTTTTCGCCGTTTGAATGGTTTTACACTAGTATTTTCGGGGGGGGGGGGGGGGGGGATTTAAAGCTTGCTGTTCTGAGTGAGCAAAGGATGACGACCGTACCTTAACCTATAATGATTTACTTTTATAAATTGTGACTTTGAAGGTTGTCTCATTGGCACTCATACCACATTTCCTAAATCTAGGCTGTTTGGTTGTCTATAGTTCATTGATAAAAATTAAGAAAACTTTCTCAAAACATTATTTAATTATATATCAAAGTGAATTGTGAAATAACAATTTATGTTTTTTTCTTTCTTTTTATAAAACAAGGTCATAATCTCAATTACTATGAATAAATGAAATACAATCAGATACACATGAAACTGACTATTTACAGTAACACAATACCATACTTATTCATTTGTTGACTGGTGTGATTTTTAAGACTACATGTATACTATAGGTATTACTGAAAAATTATTACACCAGGGTTTTCGATATCACAAACTGGTCAAAACATTTACTAAATTTTATCACCGATATAAGGAAATAATTCGTAAATATAACTCAACATGCAGACATCTTATAAGTTCAGGTATTTCACATCCAATCTTTTATGGTAATAATCTTTACAAAGCACAAAAATGTCAGTATTCACCTCAAAAGCTTACAAATCTTTAAACAGATTTATTAAGAAGGGATACAGTTACGATAGTGTTGTCAGGTCATTAAAGATTGCATATTTTGGCTTTGATATTGATTCACTTATAGGGTCTTTGCATCGGAATAAAACACATTTATTTAAAAAAAAAAAACAGTTATTGGCATGACACGGATTATGTTCTTCTCATATATTTTATGGTAGTATGATACTAAACCCCTAACGGGAGGGATTGTGCCTGATATTCATATGATGAAGACATAATCTTTCAATCAGTTTAATTGCGGTCTGGAGCTGGCATGTCTGTTGTTGTTTATGTATTATTGACATTTTATTTATTTTCTTTTGTTACATCTTTTGACATCGGACTCTGACTTCTCTTGAACTGAATTTTAATGTGCGTATTGTTATGCGTTTACTTTTCTACATTGGCTAGAGGTATAGGGGAGGGTTGAGATCTCATTACCATGTTTAACCCGCGCGCAATCTTGCGCCTGTCCCAAGTTAGGAGCCTCTGGCCTTTGTTAGTCTTGTATGATTTTTAATTTTAGTTTCTTGTGTATAATTCGGAGTTTAGTATGACGTCCATTATCACTGTACTAGTATACATAGTTTTATGGGGCCAGCTGAGGGACACCTACGGGTGCGGGAATTCTCGCTAAATTGAAGACCCATCGGTGGCCTTAGGCTGTTGTCTGCTCTATGGTCGGGTTGTTGTCGCTTTGACACATTCCCCATTTCCTTTCTCAATTTTAATTCTGTGGTAGGAAACCCTTAGTATTTTTTTGAAATTCAAAGTTTTGTTAACAGTTAATTTATAAATATGATTATATCAATGATGATTTATGTCAACACAGAAGTGCTGACTACTATGCTGGTGATACTCTTTGGAAATAAAAATTCCTCCAGCAGTGGTATAGACCAAGTTGTTGTAAATAAACTCATCATAGATTCCATGATTATTTCAATTTTATTTACGCCAAACGCGCATTTTGTCTACAAAAGATTCATCAGTGACGCTCGAAAATGAAAAAAGAAGTTTAAATGCCAAATAAAGCACGAAGTTTATATAGGAGCATTAAGGACGCAAAAATTCTGAAAAATATTCCAAAAACAGCCAAGGTAATCTATTCCAGAGGAAGACAAGCCTTTGTATTTCAAAAATTCAAAGTTTTGAAAACAGTTAATTTTTGGTTATGACCATATAAATGACACATAAGTGCTGACTGCAAGGCTGGTGATATCCTCGGGGAGTAAAAGCTCCACCACCAGTGGCATCGACCCAGTTGTTGTAAATAGACTCCTTATAAATACTAGGATTAAAATTTTGTATTTACCCAGGTCGCGCGTTTTGTTAAAAAGGGACTCATTAGTGGCGTATATATACATCACCAGAATCACAAAACATCGATAAATTTACAGTTTTACACTCTAATACGTTTATTCAATCAAAGAAAACAACATCATAAAGGATAGACAAAACTATTTCAGGTTTACGCAACACAGACATACGATAGTTGTTACGTTACGACAATCGGAGCATATACAACTTCATATGTGAAACAGATATTCCATAATGGTCAACGAACAAGTTATGGTCTAGTAATCATTTACAAAGGATGACTTCATCTTAACCACTTGGAACCCTTAATATATTCCTTATTAGCCGCAATCCTCTCATATTTAAATCATGATAAGAAAAATAAAAAACAAAAATACCGAATTCCAAAGAAAACTCAAACCGAAAGGTTCCTGATCAAATGGCAAAAGCAACAACTCAAACCCATAAACCGAATGGAAAATAATCGTCAAATTCTTTATTTGGTACAAGAAATCAAAGCTAAAGTCTATCTCATAAATTGACTTACATTTAAAAATGACAATGAAGGTCAGTTGAGAATACAATTTCAACGTCTTTACGTTTTCTAAAAGTCCAAGTCTCAATCATTAACTTTTCAATTCTATGTTGTAATATTACATCAGCACCTGTACATACTGTATATAAGAATTAATTGCTTCCTTTTGCAACTTCATTTTAAAAATGTGCGCACGGTCAACGCTTTTACAACCCTATGAAGTTAAAAAAAGAAGCATTCAATACTTATAATTACATTTTGTAGCTAGGATCTTCAAAACACGAATTTCTCATTTTTGTTATTTAATTCACATGTGCACTTTATTATGGGACCTCGTGTTATCACGAATGAAAAGTTTTATTTAGTAATGCAAATGCTTACGGAATAACACGTGATGTGCAGTTAGCCAATCAGAATAACGTATTATAGTGAAACATCCATTTAATGTAATTATATGGATATAAACCGTATTTGCACTAGACGCGCTTTTTGTCTATAAAAGACTCACCAGTGACGCTCTATATAAAAAGATTAAAAGACTAAATTAAGTACGAGGTTGAAGAGCATGTGTCTCCATGATGACATCATATATGTCATTTATTTTATTTCAAGCTCGATGGAATATATATTAAGTTCCACATAACAACCAAACAATGAATTATTTAGTGAGAGGACATGATTTAAGTAGGGGAATGTTAAGATAATGAATAATGCTAGATTCTTTTTCTTCTTCCTATTATATGAAATATGTCTAATTTGAATGAAGGGAGAAATGGCAAGAAAATCAGAAATTGAACTTTATAGCAAGTCGATTTCTAATAGCCGTTAAAAATCCATCTTTTAAATATAGTTTATATATTGTTGATCAAGACATAGACAATATTAACTATATTGACTATTGCATAATATCAACAGCAGTTTACACTTTACTCATGAAATACAATTCAGTAAGACAAAGTTCAATAGTAGTATCTTACGTGATTAAAGAGAAAATTAGATTATAAAAAGATAAACAATTTAAGCGTTTGTATCCATTGTAGATCCATGTTGCACATTATTATCCCTTATAAATTAAAGGAGAAGTAGGAGGAAAATAGGACAAATATCCCACAGAGACCAAATAACACTTATATTCTTATCTACGAGGGACCATATTACCTGCAACAACGAGCAACCCCGAACTGAATAATAAACTATAATATGGCCCGACATAACAAGCGACAAATAAAATATGTAAAGACAGAATTCAAACGGGAAAACAAACGGTTAGGTTTATGCACCAAACAATAAGATTCAACAAGAAAATTTGACAGACATTAATCTACGGAAACCCCTGCAATACAGTCACAAACAAAACGAGGCGGAATTAAACTTGATCCCAACTCTTCCCATACCTGGGTTTTTATAATTAACATCACAACTTAGGAACATACTGATAAAATACTTTTAAAATGATAAGAAGTTTATCGACACCAATCACATAAATTAAGTAATAAACAAATGAAAAGCCCATTTAAGATTTAGCAATTTAATAGTACATGCAATTATTGAACGTTAGTTCAGAGCCATTTACAATAGATCTTATCCCAAAACTACATAAACAACGTTATATTTTCGCTACGTTGAACATCCATTGGTGGCCTTCGGTTGTTGTCTGCTCTTTGATCGGGTTGTTGTCTCATTGACATATTACCGATTTCCATTCTCAATTTTATTAGTATCCTAATTGCAAAGACGTCTAAAATAGTATGTGCAAGGAAAAATATTTCTTTTTTGTTAGAATTTTCATTATTTTCCTTCTTTTACTGAGAAGTGAAATATTTACTTTCTTCGTATTCAATATTAAAACAACTTCTTTTAGTATCATCATGCATAAGAGTCTTTTTTCTGGTTTAAAGTAATTATGTAACAAAGACATAACTGAGCATAAACTTACCTTTATTTACTTTTTAATCTCTTTCTAAATTTAGACTATGCTGACGTTGACAAATGATACGTTTAATCTATAAAGGGCACAATCTGTCACCACACTTCTGCCTATACTACAAACACAGGTAACTTAGACTCTTCAATGTTTCACACTTTTACCGATAGGACACTACTGATTATAAGTTCTCATGAAAAAGTTCTGGTAAGCAATAACAATAAATTAGAATAAAATCAGGTATACCATCATATGTAATAATTCCTCAGATCAAACAATGTACATTATACCATTTTCCCATTGTTTCTATGATTTATTGAAACGTATCGATTATCTGGTAGATTTAACCAGGTAGCTCAGAGAATTCTAGGAACTAAAACATCGACAAACTCGATTGATATATGTGCAGCAAATATATCGATTTACCGGATAAATAATCAAGTAGTCAAGAGAATTCCAGGAAAAACATACCAAGAAAATCGATTGATATACACATGTATCAAAGATTGACACTTACTAGATATATTCCGATCTGACGTCTACAGTAACCAAATTATATGATTTAAGTTTTTTTCTTTTTTCTAACTCTCGATTTTTATGTTTGAATATTCAAGCAGGTTTGATTATGAGAATATACCACACAGTTGATACAATATTCCAGACCTGATGTTTCGTGATATGATCTGCTAACAAGAGACCCACCGAACCATATGTTTCTTTATTAAAAATTGAAGTCATTCCTTTGAATATGTTTAAAGGTCAACATAATGATTTGGCTGACCACAATTTCATGCGATATGTCAAAATTGTTGATCCACTACACCATATTCTTTTCTTCGATTGTTAAAGTCAATGGGTACAATTTTTCATAGAAAACAAATGACATCAGTATTTAATATTTAAAAGTACATATAGGCACCACAATAAGTTTCTTTCTATAAGTTAAATTAAACAAAAATATAGATTTATCAATTTAAAGAATTTTCGTTGTCACTGAAAGCATCTAGTATATAATGTTTAACTCTCTGTTATGAAAAAAGTAAAACAATAAAATAACTGAACTCCGAAGAAAATTCTAAACGTATAGTCCTTAAAACAATTAACAAAATCAAAAGCTCAAACACTTGATACACATTAAACTTTGTCATCATACTGTCGAAAATGGGACTGGTGAATAATAAAATTGAGAAAGGAAATGGTGAATATGTCAAAGCGACAACCACCCGACCATAGAGCAAACAACAGCCGAAGGCAACCAATGGGTCTTCAATGTAGCGAGAATTCCCGCACCCGTAGGTGTCCTTCAGCTGGCCCCTAAAATATGCATAATAGTACAGTGATAATGGACGTCATACTAAACTCCGAATTATACACAAGAAACTAAAATTTAAAATCATACAAGACTAACAAAGGCCAGAGGCTCCTGACTTGGGACAGGCGCAAAATTGCGGCGGGGTTAAACATGTTTATGAGATCTCAACCCTCCCCCTATACCTCTAGCCAATGTAGAAAAGTAAAAGAATAACAATACGCACATTAAAATTCAGTTCAAGAGAAGTCCGAGTCTGATGTCAAAAGATGTAACAAAAGAAAATAAATAAAATGACAATAATACATAAATAACAACAGACTACTAGCAGTTAACTGACATGCCAGCTCCAAACCTCAATTAAACTGATTGAAAGATTATGTCTTTATCATATGAATATCAGGTACAATCCCTCCCGTTAGGGGTTTAGTATCATACTATCATAAAATATATGAGAAGAACATAACCCGTGTCATGCCAACAACTGTTTTTTTAGAAATAAATGTGTTTAGTTCCGATGCAAAGACCCTATCAGTGAATCAATGTTAAAGCCAAAATATGCAATCTTTAATGACCTGACAACAGTATCGTAACTATATCCCCTTTTAATAAGTCTATTTAAAGGTTTTGTTAGTTTCTGAGTTTCTGAGGAGAATACTGACATTTCTGTGCTTTATAAAGAATATTTCCATAAAATTTTGGATGTGAAATACCTGAACGTATAAGATGTCTGCATGTTGAGTTATATTTACGAATTATTTCCTTATACCGGTGATAAAATTTAGTAAATGTTTTGACCAGTTTGTGATATCGAAAACCCTGGTGTAATAATTTTTCAGTAATACATAAATTTCTCTCGCTAAAATCTAATACATTGTTACATACACGAGCGAATCGTACAAGTTGAGATATATAAACACCATAAGATGGTGACAAGGGAACGTCACCATCTAAAAATGGATAATTAACAATAGGAAATGAAAAATCATCTCTTTTATCATAAATTTTTGTATTAAGCTTCCCGTTTATGATATAGATATCAAGATCGAGGAAAGGGCAGTGGTCATTGTTATCATTAGCTTTATTTAAAGTAAGTTCTACAGGATAAATTTCTTTAGTATACATACTGAAGTCGTCATTATTTAGAGCCATATATCATCCAAATATCTAAAAGTATTGTTAAATTTTTGTATCAAATGTTGTTTTGATGGGTCTTTGCTAATTTTAGTCATAGTCATTAGCTGGTAAAAACAGCGTCATAAAAGTGATTAGATCCGGTGTTATTTCTACAATATATTTGCACACAAATTAGATAACGATATCTGATTTTTCATGGAAAAACTCTACATTAACATGCATGATAATTAATAAGGACGAATGTTCTTTCTCTTTGTTAATTTCCCTCATTATAACGACGGTGTGGCTTCGGTCCCATCTTGCGATGTATACATATCCCAACTCGTGTGTCATGCCCTACTACATGTTTGTCAGAAAAGACGTTTTAGATTTATATAAAAGTTAACTATGTATCACTTTTAATTTGCTAAGTCAATGATTTCGTTAAAACAAATTTCTGAAAATCTTCGTTAAGTTATTTTCTAAATTCAAAGATTTTATTATGAAGTGTGGCTATACCTGTACAATTCTTATTACCAACGAAATATTACATCTTAATGTAAGTTTGAATATGACTAATTTAAGTATCGAAATTTATCCCATAAGGTTATCAATTTAACACTGTAAGAAGAATGTTGTTTTTATCGGCGGTTCAAACATTTACTTTGTTATCAATGAATTATTATAAAATTATATATGTTAAGCTTAACAGTCAATAACCTTTACGGTTCTAACTTCTGTTTGTACAGGCATTGTACATGATTTTGTATCGATCTAATCAGTAAAACATTATTCAATAATTTTATTGAAAATTTAAAAAAAAAGATGTGGTATGATTGCCAATGAGACAACTCTACACAAGAGACCAATTGACCAATGAACAAACCCCATACTGCATAGTCGGCTATAAAAGGCCCCGAAATGACAATGTAAAACAATCAAACGAGAGAACTAACGGCTTAATTTATGTACATAAAATAAACAAAAATCAATATGTAACGCACAAACAAACGACAACCACTGAATTACAGGCTCCTTACTTTGAACTGGCAAATGCATACAAAATGTGGCGGGGTTAAACATGTTAGAGGGACCCTCACCCTCCTATGTTTGTTTTGAGGTTTTGTTGTTACACCACATTTGGCAGATGTGGTCGGTTGGGGTCCAGTTAATATGTTTAACTCTTATATATTCTTTATATGCCCATTTATAGTAGGAGTCTGAATTTCGTATCTGTCATTTGTTGCTAAATATCATATTTGTTTTCGTTTAATGTTTAATAGAGATATTCTCGTTCTCATTTTAGTACATTTCGTTATTTTTGGGGCTTTTGTAGTTTTTTATGTGTTATGGGTTTTGCTATTTCTTATCGCTTATATCTTTTGCATTTTATGTAGGGGACAGTTGTCCCATTTTATTATCAATAATACCATACTTCCTTATTTGATACTTTTTGTTTGTTTTGTCGATTGCATTAGTGCGATGTGACTTAAGTCTTGAACATTCAAGGTATTATTTAAAGCTTTTTCAATTGTGTATTACTGATATGTAATAGTATACACTACGATGAATCTGTAAGAAACTAATTCCATCATTGCCAATATAGGCGTACAATCAATCAAAATAAGGCTCATTTCATTATATCCAAGAAATATTCGCATCAAGCTTAAGGTGGTACCTAACACTACAGGGAGATAACTCTGTAAAATCAGCCAAACGTTTTAATAACGTTGTGTTGTTAAGGGAATATTAAGCTTCTCAATGATCAAAATTGGTGTTTGTCAATCTGCTATATAACCAGTGTAATTTTTATGATAAAATGGTTGGTTCAATTTATATATTTTGGTTAAAGGGTCAAAGTAAATACTTTGTCAAAATTTTATGAAAATTAAACGACCCAAATTAATTTTAGGCAAAGTGTTGGGTACAACCTTAATACCAAGCTTTAAAAGAACAAGGATTTCATTTAGTTTTTATTCAATGCTACAACGAGTACATTGTAACCCGATGAGGTCATTTAATAATTTAAAATATTTATAAAGTGTTTTTTCGTGTGGGTGTTTTGAACATATGTTAAAAGAATGTATTTAATATTATTTTAAATGGATCGAATCTTAATAGACATAATCATATACAACACCATTAAATTATATATGATGTGATTTTCCGTTTGTAATAATATTTTAACCAAAGTGACTTATTTTTATCAAAATACTGGACCTTATATGCAAGAAACATGCTATTAAATCTAAAATGAAACTCAATTCAATAAATGTCACCCTTAAAACTTCTTCATTTGGTTTTGGTACTAAAGAAACTAAACACCCTGTTTGGAACTCAGTGGTAAGTCCAAAAAGCTGCAAAGAAATTAAAATTGCTGACAAGGGCACACATTGTGCAGGCTTACAAGTATAAGTTTAGTCAATATACAATTGATCCAACCTACTCTCAGTGCCTAAAGGAAAAAGAGTTTGTTTTACATGTATTAATAACATGCCCTGCTCTTTAAACTGAGAGGAAGGAATAGTTCATACCTATTTACACAAAAAAATCCAAATGTAACAAGGAAATAACTGTTTAGCAACAAGCTACCTATTAAAAAACTTTTATTGTACAAATTGTATCGAACAACTAGGATTATAGAGGAAGCGTTTGCCCAACTAGAAACCCTAACACACTACTTTTGTGTTTAACTACATTGTAAAAGGTTATATATTATGAAAGAGTTCGTTTTTACAAAATAAATGAAATCACGAAATATGTACTAGTTATAAACTTCAGTTTAGAGTTTGTCTATACAAACATTACAACTGTTCTTGAGCTCTGTGTGTGTAAAATGAAATTCCTTGCTAGCATAATGCTATATATATATACATATATGGATTTGTTTGCCCTAGAAAATTCTTTATATAAGAGCAGGTTCAATCCACCTTGTTCTACATACGGAAATCATGTACAAAGCTAGAACTTTGACAGTTAATTTCCATTCTTTCGAGGTGTTTGTGTTTTTGATTTTGTCATTTTACTTTCTGGTTTTTTTTTCTTTGAGTTCGGTTTTTTTTTGCTATTTTACTTTTTATCCCGTTATGTATATATCATTGTTTACTTTACATTTTACAATTTTTTATCTTCACCTATATATATATATACCTATATAGATATTGAAAAATGCACCACTACTGGGTTTTACCGAAAACACTTTAAAATAGTTATCAAAAGTACCAGGATTATCATATTATTTAGTACGCCAGACGCGCGTTTCGTCTACATAAGACTCATCAGTGTCCCTCTGGTATTGTTAATCTATAAGATTTTCCCAATAAATGGGTGTTTCTAATTAAGTTAGTTGATACGAGGAATAGAATAGAAAGAAAAAAGTACGATAGTCGACAAATGAACTATTGTCTGAATTAATTAATGAATACAAATAGAAGCAAAAGTAAGTCTACATTTTAATTAATGTTTAGAAAATTGAATGTCAAAATAAGGTTTTCAATTGGGAATTAGGTGTGAATGGCAGTTGTTTAAAAGTCTCTGTAAAATTAATTACACGATATTAAACACTTAACGATTTAGATATTGACAAATTGATATGACATTTTTTTCCTCAAGGTCGTAATGTTTCTTTTTATTTTGGGTCGTTTGAAATACCTCTCCCCACCCTTTATCTCTTTGTATTCATACTTACGTCATCCGCTGTAATGTTCACCTTCATGTTATCATTTTAAAACATATATACGTAGTGTGTTAAACATTTCAAAAAATATTGTTTCCTTTTGTTATGGTCTAGCGCACTTTGACAAGTTACACACATGGTTTTTTTGTTAATATTAAATATCAAACCAACGTGTGTTATCGATTCGTACAACTGTAATGGTTTTCCATTGATTATAAATGTACATTTATATTTAAACATATTTGGAGTTATCCCTTATCAGCATTTTTTGTCAATTATATCGGATCCGGGTACTTACATTCTTTTATTTCATTCTGGTGTTTTACCTGGCCATAATGACTAATTTATTGAAGTCGCGACTTTATTAAAAAAAACATTGCTATTTTTGTGTAAAATAAACATTTTTCTTAATTATGACAGCGTTCAAATAACAGTTTACTTAGATAAATAAAAAACAAATCACATGCATTTTTTTTATTATTGGACATGTATTTGTAAAAGGATATAGAGCACAATAGAGTTGGAAGATACAAAAGGGATGTTCAAACTCATAAGTCGAAACGAAACTAAATTTGCAATGAAAAATCACAAATGAAGACCAAATACCTGTCGTGTTGTTCGTGTTATTAAAACTCGGTTAATAGTCTAATTCGGTAGGTCACATTCTTGGTGAAAAGGGGAGGTGGATTGTAGTTACGACATAAGGAACATATCCGAAAGCATCTGTAAAACGGTTGTTCGCGATCGATAGCTGTCAACCAACTCGTGATGGCGTCCGTAAATTTTACTTTATCTTACCATAAATGTGAAATACCGAATTAGACTACCGGGTATGTATTAATATGATCAACACGACAGGTGTCACATGTGGAGCATGGTCTACTTACCCTTCCGGATCAAATGAGATCACCCAAGTTACTGAAGGGTTCGTGTTGCTTTGTCTTCAGTTTTATATTTAAAGTCTTGTGCACTATTATTTGTCTGTTTGTCTATTTCTTTTTGAGCCATTGCGTTGTCAGTTAATTTTGACTCTATGAGTTTGAATGTCCCTTTTGTATCAGTCGCTTCACTTTAAATGGTGTATTTAATGTTTATTTGTGTTTATTTTCGTCAAGCATTACGAAAGCTTTAATCTAAAGATGTGTAAGCAAATGGTGTAAAATTACTTGAAAACTAGTGTGAGATCTATCATAAAAGAACAAAAATGTGCAACACATTCTACCATTATTGACTATTTACAAGAGAGGCAAAAAATACTAAAGGTAATTAAAATTCATGTTTCAATAACAAACTGACATGGCAATAAAAAAAACCGACAAATAATCAAATCACCAAACGCAACATATCAAACTTCAGTCAGCTGTCTCACTCATACATAAAAAGTATCAAAGGGCAAAACCTTTGTCAAAGGTAATAATTAAACAATCAGCATTTAGGCAGCCTATATTAAAATGTAAGTAAAAACGGTAATCTTGGGTTTTCTGTTCATTGGTCGTGATGTTGTTTCTTCTACGCATTCTTCTTTTTCAGTTTCATTTTAATTATTCAACGATATATAGTCTTAAAATCTGGTAATTAAAGTATGACATGGTCAAGATTCAAAATAGCAAAGCGGTTACTTTTTGGCGATATTGAAGTATATTTTCATTATACAAGTTTTTGCAACATTACAAACATTCATATACTGCATTTTATCTTGTTTTTCATGCATTGTGTAAAGATTCAGAAAACAAGAATGTTTTTGTCACTTGGAGTGTACTAACTGATTCTATTCTTACAGCGTCTTATGTAGCCTTTTTAAATATAATTTGTTGTATACATTATGATCCTTATTGAAATCCATTTTACATTTTGAAGAACTTCTAAAATTTAGTTTGTTTCTTTGTAGTATCAATAAACTTTACATTAACAGTGGTGTGAAGTATGATTTGGTATAGTTTGGTAATGTCTCTATTTTGTAAATATTTGTATGTTTTTTATTTTTCATAGATATTCTCATTTTCTGTAATATTTTTTTTGTGTACTATATTTCCATATTTATTAACAAACACATCTTGTTTTACATCACAAAACATATGTGGAAATGACGAATAATATGTCTCTCATGCAATGAGAAAAATTCAAATATGACAGCGCCTACCTTCACTGTATACCATTATATATATATGTGCATGTGTACGGGACATGATTAGCGGAATTCTGTTTTTGAAAACGAGCAGCAAAGAAGACACGTCATGAATTATCCCAGCGTTGATAAGTTTTGTTCCTTTAAATTTAAAATATATATATCTATCAGAATCTTGGCTTTGTCGTTGTATTGATAAATTAAATCAACCACAAAATCTGAGGAGAAAATGTTTGAAATTACCATTACCTTGCCTGAGCTGATGCCAAATATGTTGTTGTTTCATATTCTAAGTGTTACTTGGCCAACTGTTCTGATTAATGTCTATAATTGAGTATATATGTCTATCAAGGTGTAATACCACAATTGATTTTCTCCTATTAGTCTTTGTTAAATTTGCACTTTTCAAAACATTGTGCAGAATTTATTTTTGTTTCAATTAAAGAAAAACTTGGCATGAGTAATTTTTTATCCTGTCCAGTTGCAAAGAAATTATTTAATATAACATTTCATTGCATATAAGAAAATAGCCATCACTAGAAGTTAACAAATCAAATATCTACCCTTATTTAACCTATGTACAAGTTTTAGTAACCATGTTACCTCAAGTTTACAAAGTATTCTATAGAAACCCCAAATAAAAAGATAATTGTGCTTTGAAATACCAAAGACATATGTTTCTGAAACAGAAATGGTTTACTGCAAAAAAATGTCAACTGTCAAATTTAAGGGAATATTATTTGTCGAAATATTTTCGTATACAACTGGATGTGACGTATCATGATTTGGTGGTATAATACCCAAAGTAGGTGTATTACCACCATTGATTTTCTCCTATTAGTCTTTGATTAATTTGCATATATATCTTTGTTTCAATAAAGAAATACTTGACATGAGTAAAGATTTATCCTGTCCAGTACTATAGAAGAAATTTCACATAACATTCCATTACATATATATAAGAAGAAAAAAACCACTGTAAGTTAACCAATCAGATGTCTCCCCTTATTCAACCTGTGTATAAGTTTTAGTAACCATGTTACCTCAAGTTTACAAAATATTCCATAGAAACCCCAAATAAAAAAAATAATGATGCTTTGAAATTCCTAAGACATATGTTTATGAAACAGAAATGTTTTACTGCAAAACAAATGTAGGATTAATTACCTACACCTGTCAAATTCAAGGGAATATTTGTTGTTGACCTATTTTCGTATACAACCCGATATGACGTACCATGATTTGGTGGTATTAAAACCAGGTTCAATCCACCATTTTCTACATTTGAAAATGCCTGTACCAAGTCAGGAATATGACAGTTCTTGTCCATTCGTTTTTGATGCGTTTTGTTATTTGATTTTGCAATGTGATTATGGACTTTCCGAATTGATTTTCCTCTGAGTTCAGTATTTTTGTGATTTTACTTTTTACACCTAAAATAGGTATAATGTCCTTAGAATGTTCTCCAGTACTGGTATGACCTTGCAATGTTCAGTTTGAGATACGTGTGAGAAAGGGAAAGATAGCAATTATACGGTTTTAGCGTTCTTATAAGGTTAATTATGAATAGCCTACCTAGACTGGAACACATAAATAGATTAGGAGTATAATCAAACGAATTATATAATTGGGGAACGACGTACTCTCCGTCTATCTGATATCACTATTCCATAAATTAATCGCATATGAATATAGTATCTAGATAAATGTATAAATCCAAATACAAATTGAAAATATACAGATAAAATAAATACGTTTGGTCGTGTGAGAAATATCAGTTCTCAATTTACGACAATTCACTATAAAGGTTCCTGAATTAGTTCATTCCAAGAGAAACTGGGTTGGAACAGTTTCTTGTCCTTTCTCTCGGTCGAAATTGTTGTATTCTGTAGAATGTTCCATAACTGATGTATCAATCATAGGAACTGTTTCCACCAACGTTGTAAAACGCCAATGAAGGTCGAAGATTGTCTTCCGGTAAGTATGACGAGAGTAAGTACTTGGTCCTTGTCCGATTTGATGAAAAGTCACATCTTTGTGAGTATCAGACGACATTAAGCGTTTCGTCCTAATGTGCAATCCTGCAAATCTAGTCGCTCTATCCGTGCAGTTGCGTCCTCGGTGTTTGATTTTGTCGAAGTAATGTCCAAGAAAAAGTGCTACTTTGTAATGATGTCTAGATAATAGACGTTGATTGTCAAAGGCACATTGATAAGATTGAGAAAGGAAATGTGGAATGTGTCAAAGCGACAACAACCCGACCATAGAGCAGACAACAATCGGTCCTTCTTTCGGAATAGGTTTGTGAATGCTACTGTTTCCTCTCCATGAACTTCAGGTCTTGTTGAATTCAGAATGAAATTTTCTTTTTCTATAGAAGTCACATATTTAGCTTTTAGTCACACAAGTGCTGTCCCTTTAGAGAATTTCGTGAGTTTACCAGGCTTGGTTCTAGATCCAGTACACTCAAGAAATTGTATGGAATGCATTTTTGCAACCTTGACATTCGAACTCAAGTTTTGGTCATTATATTGACCAACAATTAGATTTTTGTCCTTGGTGGATGTTTCCTTTCTTGAGGGAAGAAGTTGTTCTAGTTCAGCAATTAAAACGTTAGTTATCTTCGTGTTGACTTCAAGTTTGCTTGTCAATGTATGTATTTCCAATTATGATCCAACCAAGTTTCAAATTTTGAGCAAATGGAGCTCTGGATGGTCCTAGTCGTTCGTTCAAGGACGTGTTGTGCCTGTATAGGTTGCATTTCTGTAAATATTGACAATGCAATTTCCCATAGGAACTTCATTTACGGCTAAAACTGTACCACTTTTACTATGAAGTTTTGTTGACAAAAAATCTTATCCTAGAATTGAAATTTCATATGCACCACAATTTTTTCAAAGGTCAAAATATAGGGCTGTGCGGCATATTTTCAACGTTTATATGCCCTGAACTTCTCAGAGTTTAAACTAACACTATTTTTCTTAACTACCCCTACCTCGAATGAAAGGTTACCACAGATTTTAATGTAAACAATATGCACTTGTTTATTTACCGGTAACATTCCCAAGTTATGTCTCTGTGAGATGGAACGCAGAGAGCATAACTTGGAACCAGTATGCAAACAAAATTAATTTTCTATGAATATTCAAGATCTCCCCGAAAGAGGCGTGTTTTGAGAAACAGTTGTATTTACAAAGTGCAACCTATAAGATCTCTTCCAATTAAGAGAGGAATATGACAATGTTCCTCTAGTTTATAGGTGGAATGCTTCCTACGAGTTCTTTTAGATGAGGATGATACATTGCGAAATCAGGAGTAGGAATTTCGTCTCGATTATTGAGAATTTTACTACATTCAATTCATGTAGGCAGACCAAATTGTACGTCACCATGTACAGATTTTAAGACGAAATGTTTCCTTCTTTTCCCGGAAGTAGCTACTCTGCCGGAGCATGTTGTAAGAGAGTAGTTTTCAGGTTTTTACCGAACGTTTAACAGACTGAAGAATTCAGGCGAGCAAGAGACCGGCTTCTTTGATCGTCAATAATGGCGTACATCCCGATAATTTTATACGTCCTGTCATTGTGGTACACGTATACAGGTGATATATTGGCATAAGAATGTTTGAAAATAAATTTGAACATGAATAACATACATGTAATATATTTTTTATTCTCAATACCAATTATAACACTAGGCAAACAAGTGAAACTTCTATATGTCTGACTTTAAAATAGCAAAACACAGAAGATATTTATATGTATAAGAACAGTTACTTGTACAAACATCAATTATTCATTTTGTATGAGCTATATAGAAATATTGAGAAAGAAAGGTATATGCCAGAAAACCAGGTTCAACCCACCATTTTTCCTTTAAAAATGCCCAGTACCAAGTCAGGAATATGGCCATTGTTATATTTTAGTTCGTTTCTGTGTGTATTACATTATAACGTTGTGTCGTTTGTTTTCTCTTATTTTTTAGTGTAAATTCACATTGCGATAAGACGTGTCACGGTACTTGTCTATCCCAAATTCATGTATTTGGTTTTGATGTTATATATATATGTTATATTTGTTATTCTCGTGGGATTTTGTCTATGTGTGTTACATTTTAGTGTTATGTCGTTGTTCCCCTCTTATATTTAATGCGCTTCCCTCGGTTTTAGTTTGTTACCCCGATTTTGTTTTTTGTCCATGGATTTATGAGTTTTGAACAGCGGTATACTACTGTTGCCTTTATATGTGTTGTGGATAATTTTACTTCGATTTCAAATAAATTACTTTGACTCAAACCGAACATCAATCTTTAATGGGCCCAATAATTACTAACGTAAAACAATTCAAACAGTAAAAAATGCAATCAACCCCTAAACATTTTAACAAATAGATATAATCAGCGTTATAATTTTTCAGATGTTGTGATGTAACCATAAACACATCCACAGATGGTTCCCAATAATTGGAGTTAAGCGAAAGCCAGACAAAAATAAGGACTGGACAAAACATATCAGATGTACGGGATATTTCGCCTAAAAATTATTAAAGCCTAGGAGACCGTAACCCACTTGATTTCTATACTTTGTATGCCCCAAAGAGACCTATTGGCTTTAGTACACCATAATCTCCCTTTCATGTGGCCGTACGCACCATTTCCATTCAACATGTATGACATCGGGTTTTTAAGACAAAAGCTTAGGAAAAGAAAACTTGGATCAATGGTGAAAACTATGAAAGAAAAGGGGGATCTAGACAAAAACAAACGGCTCACAAATACTAGTGCTAGAAAATATTTCGTGCAAAAGTTAAGGGAAAATAATTTCCAGGGAACAGATAAAATGCAAATTCCAGGACATAAGAATGTTGCCTCAGTTAACAATTATATAATTATTTCTGAAAAGCAGCAAAACAATATCTCTAATATCCTCAGCAATACAACTGGTGAAAACATGGTGGTTGTGCCATACACACCACGCACTCAGTCTGAATCAAACTTACCTAGAAGGACATCAACAATTACTGGACCCTTGGCAACCCCAACTATCTCCGTTCCCGCTTTCTATCAGTCTCATCATGATAAATCGTAGACTTCTCTCTGCTCTGGGCGCAAAACAAGCCTCGCATTTTCCCTTGTTTCTCAGCCTCATACATATATTTTCTATATTTTTTTACACTATACTAATATTGTATATATAAGAGGGGCGAAGAACCCAGAGGGACAATCAAACTTATAGATCAAAAATAAACGGACAAAGCCATGGCTAAAAAAGAAAAAAATAACAGACAAATAATAGTACACAGGAAACAACATAGAATACTATAAACTAGGTAACATGAACCCCACCAAAACTTGGGGTGATCTCAGGTGATAATATGACGCGGCTACTAAATATCAAATTAAGTTTATACTGAAATAATTTCAGCATAAGCTTTAATATATTAGGCATATGGTAATAGCTATTATTATGATCCTGATTCCGCGACATAGAAAATCGAACTTGTCACGGTTATACCAAAAACTGAAATAAGCTGATTCTGATGAGAATAAAATATATACAGGGAAGTACAAGTAGAAACAGTCAAGTTAATTCGTCCTAATATGTTGTAGATATTAAATTAAACATTGTCACCACAATAACATAAGGCTACAGTGACGGTGTTCTTACAAATCAACTTGATTTGGCAAAAGCAGTGTTTATGCTAGTAAGTTATTTCATGTTTAAATTGTCCACACAAAATCGTGTAAAGCATATTGGAAGAGAAGTCAAAATTATTGAAATCATTTATTTGTCGTACAAAACGTTTCCGGCAATCGTCAGAACACTGGTTAGCTCAAGTTCATTGTGTTTGCCGCTTTGACATAGGTTTAAATGTTTTTGTAATATCCACTAGCACTACTAAAACCTGTTCGGGACTTTAATTCTTTTCTTTTTTCGATTCTTTTGATCGACTGACACTTGCTACAAAATCTTATTCCCCTGCCTTTGAATTTATCATTTGATATAACTTTGTTTATAAAAACGTCACAATATTCAAATTTTATGCCAAACCATCGCACTTCAGCAAAAGAACCATCGTTCTGCGGCGTGGTTCATCACACTTCAGTGTGACTATCGCACTTCAGCATCCCCTTCGCACCTCCTACATATATATATATAATATATAGATGTAACTCTTAAAAACATAATCAATTCATTTTATCATATCAAACCACTACCACAACACCTGCTATACAATTTATTCTAAAAGTAAAAAATCATTTGCCTAATAATTGACTGTTGTTATCTATTAACAAGTATGTCATACGTAAACATAAGAAATCAGATTATGAATGAAAATTGATAACAGGAATCGCCAAAAATATCCAACAGTAATATACAGCAAAAACCATAAACAAACTCTACTAGTTTTGTATCTAGGGTTAAGTGCTCAAATTTTAAAACAGCACTAAATATGCTGAATACACGTTGTCCGAAATAGCATGTGGATGTATCTTTTGAAAACGATTGCTATGACAATAATATTGACCTTTGTTCAAATAATACCACTGCTTTTTTAATCAAATAACAATGTCAAAAACGATTCCATGCATGTTGTTTTCATTTCATGTGCGTTATTACAATATGGTATTACAAAATAGATGTTCACTATCATAAAGTGACACTTTGAACTATAACTATGAATACATATTTGAAAGTTAAAGCGCATGTAATAATTATTTCCTATTAACGTTATCCGGAACAGGATATTAAAGTATTTCCTTGTTTCTGCAAAACAATGCTTGCATGGTCGGTTTTAGTTCAATTAGTGAGTTTCCAATACAGAATATGACACACATATGTCAAACATATTTCTTTTTAATACTTGGAATACATTATGTTCATTCGGTAGCAGGTATAGACAAAGACGGATATTGTTCACTAAGAAATGTGACGTAAGTCAAATTGATTTTATGGTAGAAAGTTATTCACATAATAGCTTGTCTCTTACAAGATCCCATATGTTTATAAGATTCTTGGCAGTTATTCAACTTTTATATGTTAAGTTTTTACAAGCATTTTCAAAGAGTAAACGAAACAATTAAACACAATAAAGTTAAACTGTTAGAAAGCAAATTTATAACAAAAAAAGACTAAAATTTAAGATAAACTACGCAAAACTAAACCCCACTAATCTCTGACGAAAAAACACATGATCCGACAGAAAACAGATTCTGCATTGCTAGAGATATCCTCAGAACTACTTATGTCGCGTAAAATCCGTAGATTATTTGCATTTGATAATATTCATCAAAACGGAAATGACAATTATTATTTTGTTAACATAATGAAACTTCCATGTAATAGATAGCGACTGGTAAGTTTGTTTGTAAACTTTAACTATTATCATCCTTGAAATCAGCTATACGCCATGAAGTCATTCCTGATGGAACACGCGGATTCTTAAAAATTATAATTTTTCATCTGTAATAAAAAATCATTTTGTGTTTTTTGTATTATTAAGCTGTAATCGAAGATGTATGTTTTCATGTTGTAGTATCAAGTCCACAAATGGAACTGGCACTTCACAGAAACAGTATTGTTGTACACATTATGAAGAACTAGACAACAAGTGTAAAGGTATTTCATTTTTGTAACAAACACAAGAATAGTTACACATCTTAGATCTACGTCAAGTTGATACGTCACAATATGTCAATCGAACATAACTATTGGCTTTCAAACATTTTGCTTTGAGCATTCAAGAAATACGCATCAGAAGGATATGCATTCTTTTTTTAACGTGTTGTTTTCATTTTTACTACGTTTTCTTCAATACATTTGCTCAATTTTTTACTTTTAGAAAACAAAAGTGTATGCTTGGCGGCACATTTTAAAAATCTATTTACGCAATTCCCTTTCCGATCGAATTTCTTTCGAAACAACTCAACAATCTAAAACTTCGAAACCCGTGATGGCATAAATTTGAAATAGATATTCGACCTTTAATGGAGTATGCCAGAAATTTGAATCGTCTATGATCCTCACATGCGTTGGTATCAAAACTTTTGGAAAGAAAAATCAAATCAACAAATTCGATATTGATTGTTTGTTATTTTAAGGATTTTTTTCTTATTTAACAACAAGCAGATAACATTGGCTGATGAGTCAGCTATATTACTATTACAGATTTTTTATTGTCATTGACATTGAAAGATTCGTATACAATCTTTGCAAGTGAATTATATCATCCTTATACAGGACCAAATTTGAAAGTTAGAAATGTAATCACATGCAATGTAAGACAACTACGAAGGACACTCTATTAAAAAAGAGAAATCACTTACAGAGATCTTAAAACACGTGACTGAACAATATAGAAAAACTACAAGTATCCCGTTATTTAAATATTTCAAAATTACACATTTTTATTTAGGGACAGGCTAAATCCGCCTCCGGGTGTGATTTCCTTGTTGTGTTGGAAACACACTGATGGCCTTTGTCTTCTTTTTTGTTCTTTGGTTCAATTGTTGTCTCTGTGACACATTCCTAATCTCCATTTACAATTTTATTGCTCATTATATTCAGAAAATATTATTACGGAGTGATACCCTCTTGACCTTTGGACTTGATACCATATCAAGGATATGATTTCCTTCATTTGGTATATATTTTGTACTACTTCCCTTCTATAAAGGTCCAATGGATTATACAAACTTTCAAATGACACTTTTATATAAAAAAAAAAAAACCAAAAAAAACAAGCATTTTTTTGAAGAGACAGAATTGTGTCTGTTTGCACTTGTACCAGGTTCGGGTAATGACAATAACTTGCACTTCCTCAATTTATTTTGAAATTCATCCTTATTTCACAAGTACAACATATTATAGTTTTCGGCATCAACATTTGTGATTTGCTTTAATTCATACATTTGTTTTAGCCTTATTTCATCAAATTGTTTATTCTTTCTTTTCTGGTTATGACTATCTCGAAATGCTTATCATCATCTTTTTTTTTATTGCTTTATCGGTTTCATCAAAAGATTGTGGAAAATGTGAAGCTACATTTACAGCAGAGAATAAGAAAAGTTTTTAATCAAATAGCAGCAACGGTCTTGATTCATAACAATATCGTGAATTTAAGAATGCTAAGTAACCTATATCAGTTAATCATTTGACTATTATTACATTGTCGATAACACTTCTCCAAGAAATGTGTTTGTCATAGGATGGAAAACTTGTGACTTTATAAAACCTTGAATAATTTAAGTGTTGCTCCTATTTTATTTTTCCGTCAGCAGTAGTATTCAACAAATAGATGGGCTGCATTACCTAGCTTCCTTGAAAGTAACACATTCAAGTTTTTGACATCACAAGTTTGATGTCTTTCATGACTTTCTTTCTATCAGTATGCTAATTTGGTCGTTGTCAGAAATCCGCCCAAGCTTTTTAAATGACTCTTTTGTTGTGATCTATCTCGGATTCGTAAGTTAATTTGGCTTCTTGCAATTTTGATTTCAGTGTCACTTAAAATTCATGTGAAGACCAAGTGTGCTTGTGGTATTCTGGTAATTCACAAGCCTTGTGACTTTAATGGGTCTTTAAAATCCTGCATAAGGGAAGTTTAGTCATGAATACCATTTAACAAGCAATTAGCATTTCGTACAGATATTAGTATATAAGTAATTTTCTTATATTGTTTGACTCATTAGATTCTTTGTATCCATCTAAGACCTGTTACCGTTTTTGTCTAAAAATAAAGGACTTTCATATAGACTCTTTCAAATTAAAATTCTTATTGTGTTTTGATCTGAAAAATAATAACGATAATTAAAGAAAAACTAAATAAAAAAAATCGAATAAAGAAAATTTGTCAACGGAGACCGAACAACACATTGATTTACGAATGCACGTAGCGCATCAGTAGATTATCAGTGGTTTTCGGTCATGAGTTGAATATTTTTCTATATTTGTTGATTTTTTTATTAGTTGTACTTTTTTATTACATTGACAAATGTTTATTTTTTAAATTTAAGTAGAAAATGTAAGGAACTATATCTTTTTCTGAGCATTCACAATTTGTTTTGATCTGACGCCATCTCATCGCCTATTGTTGAATGACGTTATAGAAGTGAAATAACCACCTTTATTTCACATGTGAAATTATTGTTTTTTTATTCAGTGGAAATCAATGTAACTCATTGCATCCAATGTAATGATTTAAGAGATTTTGCACAAATTATACATATTGACAAAAAGAGGACAAGTTTATGTTAACTGAAACATATAAGAGAAATCAGTTTTGTGTCATAATTTATCTATTTTTCTAATAAAAAGTATATTGTGAAAAAATTTCAGCGCTTTGCATTTTAAAATGTGAGCTCAGTGACATACAACTATTATTAATGTGTATTTAAAAAAAATATTCCACAAACTTGAGACTAAATATCAAACATAAAAACTCTAAATAACTCAAAACTTTGTCACAGAGTGAACGCTCACAGACAATTTTGACTTTGAGCGTTCAATAATAAAAACACAAACCTTTCATTAAAAAAAGTTACAGCTAATATCCCACATGCCTCTCCTTAAAATTAACGCAAAACATAATCCACCACAAAAACAAATTATTTCCCTATCCTAATGATTTAGATATATATTGATATCGTACATGTGTATCAGCTTTTGACTGTTGCAGTTTTGTGTGGTCTGTTCTCGGTTTTAATATTATCTGCATTGGTTTTTTCGGTCCTTCAGTTTTCAATGAATTGCTGATTCTTGATATGCATGTATTCTTACTGTTTTATTCATGCCATACAATGTTTGATCTTTTTCTTGTAATAGAGATCATTTATTGGTATGAATATTTATCCAAATAATGAGGTTGGCAAGGTGAGAAGGCCTTCTCTTAGAAGTAGCATTAAGATAACAGGCATAAACAAAACAATTTGAAATTATGACTTTCGTTGCTTGTGATTTCCTAATTAGGAAAACTGTGATTAATGGCTTTTTGTTAACTTTACTAAAAATGTGGTGTATTACATAAAACTCCTATTAAAGAAGTGATTTGTTGTACTTTATTTTCCTGTTCATTCACCAGAACAATGTTTATTATGTATATAACTTTTTAAAACCAAACTTAATTTTTAATTTTATGTGAATTGTCTTTATTTGGCAAATCTTTGTATACTAGTATGCCAAAAAAATAATTATCCTTTCCTTCATGATTCAGTACGAGAATTAAAAAATAGAGTAAAACAGTCAAAGCTAAAATGACCTGAATACTTATATTCCAAAATATTTTTCGTGGTTAGTCGATTGCTTGATTATATTTAAGGCATTTCAGATATTGAAAGGTATTAGTGATATGCACTTCTGTTCAACGCCATTTGTTGACTAATACATATATAGAGAAGCCAAGGTGGTCGAGAAGTCTAGTGCGTCGAATACAGTGCAGGCGGTTTGGTGTCAAAATTTGCGAAAGCTAATTTACAGATCTAACATTGATGGGCTGATGTTTAGAAGAGTTGTATATTGATATATATAAGTACGTCTGAACCAGTGACAACTCTACAACAGATTTTTTTCATCTGATCACCAACAGTGAGGGATATATATGGCTGTAAACATTCTGTATGTATTATTCGTCTAAACATCAGCCTAACAATGCTAGATCTGTAAATTTTTATTTCTTCCCTCGCCGGAAATCAAACTCATGCTACTGAGATATCGTGCCACCAAATCACCTTGCACTGTATCCAACACGCTAGACCACTCGGCAACCTAGGCTTCACAATGACAAAGCTTTCGGTGGCCCGATGTTCCCTTTCCTCGTCAGTTTTAATCTGGCGCCGTAATACAGTACATGATATATAGGGCATGAAGATGGAATTGTTACAGATCAGCTGAAATCTCTATTATAAAGGATCCTACAAATTAATGGAAGATACAGTCACGGAAATAATTATATTTATGCGTCTTTTTGATAAGGAGATATTTACGGACACTACTGTATGTTCCTCAATTTATAACACATGAACAATTTATTTTCACAAACACATATAAACATATTTTTACAAACTGCTTTTAATTTTTTAACATATTTTTCAGCATGTAATGTAGGATTCACATCTAAAAAGGGACAACGATGTTATAAATGTGCAGCTGGCATGTATGGCGTAAGATGTGCATTCAGTTGCAAATGTGAAGGAAGTCAAAGGTATCTTGTTTTCAAAATTATTCAAGCAGTTTGAAGTATATCAAAGAATATTTTTACTTAGTAAAGACATATACATGATATATCTCAAAAATAGAATAAATAATCTAACGCTTCAAATTATGGGATAGAGATAGATGAAATATAACTTTCAAGTGACTTAATGTGGTACATAACACTACAGGGGGATATCGCTGTAAAAATCGAAAGTTTTATACATGTTCTATTGTCCGATAAAGATATTTTTTCAAGGTTGAAAGCTAATTTTTTGTCAAAATCTTATGAAAAACGAGCCAAACTAATTTAAGTCAAGGTGTTTGTTACTACCTTACATATAAGTGTTTTTACAATAATTATCTTATATTATTCCTAATGATTCCGTTGTTTAAATTGAGTTCAATAAATTAAAATTTATTAGTTAATATACTACATGTATGGCGTTGTCAGTTTATTTTTGACTTACGAGTTTGAATATCCCTTTGGTATCTTTCGTCTCTCTATTACACATGAAGCTTGTTAAAAGGAAACTTATAACATGTTTATCTTTGCTGAACATTGATCTCAAGCTCTTCAATAATTAATTTTCGGCATGAGTGTTTAACATAGTTTTTGGAATGTTCCAAGTTACAAAACATATGATGTTTTTGTTTGTTCATTGTCACGTGCATTTTCAATATAATTACAGTCTGCGATAATAACTAATTAAAAGTTATGTTTATGAAGGCTAGAAATTATAGGAAACAAATCTTGTACCAACTAACAATATTACAACTGTAAAAGAAAGTTATAAGGTCTTTCCACTTTTCTGTGGAAAGACCTATTGTTTTTCTTCTGATTATTTTTTTTTTCTTCCGCCTAATTTTGTTCTTGCGTTAAATATTAGTTTCGCAATATGTCGCTTAGATATTTGGTATTTGATATCGAACAGTTGATGCGCCTCTGAAATTTACCCTGCGTAACCAAATATTTTTCTTTGTAGGAGTTATCCCCCCGAACACTGTTTTTCTTGTGCCTACATCTCCTCCGTAACCGTAAAAGAAAGCGACAAATGTATTTATAAAATTGCTCGTTATATCCTTCACATGATTTGTCCTACTTTGACTGAAGCAATATGAACGCTCCATATGAGAGTTATTTCCCCTTATGATTTTAATATGAGTGATATGCATTTCTATCTTGTTAACAATAAGTGATAGAGACCTAGGATCTTTTGATTTGAGGTACTTAAAAAAGTGAAAATTAGGTCAAGATCAAATGTCAAGGTCATATTCTAATTTTTTTAATTTGGCTTATTTTCACTTATTTCCAAAAACCGTTTTAGATTTTTACTAAATTGTTAGTTGCCATATGTCCTAACACGTAAATATTGATTGCAAGGGTACGTTGAACGTAAAAGGGAGTTTTCTCCCCTCTTGTATTTAGAATACGCGTTTGGTGATGTAACTCATTAACCAAATATAATTAAGACTTATGGTCTTTTGATTTGAGTTCCTTGGTTTATGACCTTGGAATTGATCTCAAGGTCATAGCTTAATTTGACGCTCTTGATTTTGACATTTGCTTTTACCTCATATGTATACATGATAAAGCCATGAGACTTCTGACAATAGATATCAAACCATTTAACCATGAAAAACAACTGGAAGTGACCTTGTGTAAACCGAAAGTAGCTATTTTATAACTTAATTAATATAAAAGTATATAGAACCAGATATTTTTGGAATCAGTATCAAGTAAGTATTCAAGTATTATCGGAAGTAACATTTTTCAAACCGGAAGTAACAAATTATCTCCCTTATCAAAAAAATGTTTTATAGAAATCATATATTTTTTAGATCAGCGTACAATAAGCTTTCATTTGATGATTGAAATGCCATTTTAAACTGAAATTTACTACTTTCATATTAAAATACATTGTTTTTGGTGGAAAGACCTTCAATTGTTCTCTGAATAATTTGTTTTTAATTTTACTTGTTTCTGTTGTTTTATTGATGCTTTTATTATGTGGATAACATGCGTAAACATTTGCTTCGTTATTTGTTTTCAAAATTATAAATCTTTGCTGCTTACCAATCCATGTTTTATGTCGCGCATAAGTCAAGGTTGGAATACTAGGAATTTATAAACATAGCAACATTTTTTTCTAAAATTACCCCACACTTCCATAGCAATCTTTTCTCATCGTTTATATGATAAGAGAGAAATGATTACACTTTATTGTTATTTTGTGTTTATTTATTGTTTTTGTTTCTCCTGTTTAAAAGAACGTTTTCTTGTGAATTATAATAAATATGTATAAAGCGTCCTTACGGTTAACGTACACACAATAAAATTATCCAGTTTCCAGTGTTTGCAAGATAGGTATTTCTGTGTTTCCAGAGAATGCAATAATAGCTGACTTTT